>BLKR01015918.1:0-44865 GCA_011170035.1 Teleogryllus occipitalis
AATATAATTAATATTTGGCGCATTCTGAAACATTTTTGGAGATAATTTAATTCGTGGTATAGTCTTATCAAGTACCTCTCGCGCAAGACTATTTCCAGGTGGATTTCGTCGTCACTACACGACTTAGGAATTTATCGGAAATTTCAAATGCAATTGTCGTATTACCTGTGATATATCTTGTTGATAATAATGAATGTTGCACATTAAGAAACCTCTGAATTCTTCTAAAGTGCACAATAATCGAGGTTCAGCAAGCATTGCCTCAAAGTACAGCAATTGACTTCCATTAGGTGTGATTTAAATAATGAGACACAAAGTTCTCAAGAATATGAATGAATTTACCAGACCAGTACATAATTTAAAATCATTTTACATGAGTATGTCGTTAATATTCACTACATTTTGACTTTGAAATATTCGCAACAACGTGTGCTAACAGAAAAATACTTTTCACAATTACAGTAAGGATTATGGACGATTATATTAAGAAAACATGTATTTCCAGAGTATGTAGTTACATGGTTTCCTGGTTATAACGGCATCGCATTAGAATAAAGTATTTATTTCTCAGGAATTTAAAAGGTATATAGTCGCTCGTTTGAAATAAAATATTCTTCCCTAATTCAAGGAACATTCTCAAAAATATGCATCTTTTAAATTCAAGGGTGATTCATAATCGTGTGACGGATTGTTTGAACGTATTAATATATACCACGTGTACAGAAAACGAATTAACGAGATATTACTGTTGATGATGAGCATATTGTTACGGACAGTTAGGACCTCATCACTTCACGAATTCGGTGAAGATGATCGAGTTCAATAAAGTTTTAAAATGCTAATCCTACATACCTATAAATATAAAGTAAAAGAAATCACACAGTTTTTCGTGACACGAGGACATAAAATTCACGATTCTACGACGGACATTTGAACTTCATCTCTCAGTTAAAACTGCCCAAATAGTTTTCATTCAACTTTAAGAACTCCCTTTTCCCTTAAGTTGTGACAGCACGCAGGACTAACATAGTTTACCGTCAGGCATAACTTAGAAATCACAAATACACCATTCTGTACACAAACTGAAGAAATGAATGGAACATGGATTGTTATCTTGTTTTTAGAAAAAAATTATGTTAGATTTTAAGTACATAAAGCGCAAAATATGACTAATTTTTAAATAAATTGCCATAAAAATTGAATTTTTAGCATCGATACTCTTGTTATTAGCTGGAAAAGAATGACTCTAGTTCAGATGTTTCATTTCCAGAAACTTGACGATTTAATAATATAATTTAGTGAGCATTACATTTCTTCTTGTATATGATTTTATTGGATGTTAAAAAACTTAGACAAGTATACTTTAATAAAAAAATAACTCCATGATATCGTTGGAAATTATAAAATATTAACTAAAAATCCTCTAAATATCAAATATAAACTACAAATTTAAATGTGTGAATTTTTTCATAGAATGGAGAAAATAGACTGTAAAACGTTGAGTAAACTTGATGTGACATCATGTTAGAAATGGTTTACATATCAGACCTTTTTGAAATGTACTGAGATGTCATTTATGAATTATACGTTCTCTTCGCAAAAAAAATAAATAAAATAAAAATTAAAAAATTAAAAAAAAGTAACCTAGAGTTGCAACTTGGAATGGTATAATTAAAATTATTAAAAGAGCTAAACAGACTTTTTTCAGTTAGAACTTTCGCAATTGACACCAAAAGCACATGTTGAAAATCCATCTAAGTTTTCCCATTGTATTTGAAGACCTAATTTCTAACTTGACAAATCTTTTTATTCAAATTACGAAGTAGCATATTTACTTCGTCTAGTTCAAGACATAGAAGCTCAAGGTGCTGTCTACATTAATTATAATCTACATCAGTCTAGTTATCGCGATGTTGAGAAATGGGCACTGACCGAGTGTTGCCTCGGTGAAAAATTTATCAGCAATTTCCTTTGCTAAATTGGCTCCCATCAACACACTTGTTTCAATGGAAAGAATTCTTGAAATTACGTGAGAAACTAGTTCAATTTCTCCATCTTCCGGCGCGTGAAATCCCTACAAACATATCATTGCAATTTCACAAAAAAGGTTTTGATATTACAATGTCTCAAAAATATTTACCAAGTCTAATTTTAAAATTTGTGTTACTCATATCCTATCACTAGTTGAATTAAATTAATTAGTGGCACCCATGTAAATATTTCACCCCTGAAAATCATAGTTTTAAAAATCAAAATTGTGTCGCATTGGAACCCGACTTTCGGTCGGCCGTGGCAGGTCATGTAGTCTAGGAACTGAGCGTTGGTGAACATTCTAATATTACTAACGTGTTTATTAACTATTACAAAGATTCAGCGATTCAATTGCTTAGAATATCAAATAGAACGTAATTATACTTATATATGTGTGTGTTGTGTGTGTGTGTCAAATTATGTTATATATAAATTATAAATTTATATATATATATATATATATATATATATATATATATATATATATATATATATATATATATATATATATTTATACACGTTCAATAATTTATACACGTTCAATCGTGTTGAGAATTGTATGTGCGCCCTCATGACTGATTTCCATCAGGGCATTGTTAATTGAAATATTTGTGAAAAACGAGAATTTTTTAACTTTGTTTTCAAAAAGTAGTAAAAATTGTTTGCGGGATAGAGAAGTGTAATTATCGTATGAATTATTGCAGACTGTTTTATAACCAAATAACGTTACTTATATACTAATAATACAAATCCTCCACTTAGATTTATTTGTTTGGTTACAAAACTTAGCGACAAAACATATTTTCCTATTTTTAATATC
The DNA here is from genome assembly GCA_011170035.1 of Teleogryllus occipitalis. NCBI lineage: Eukaryota > Metazoa > Arthropoda > Insecta > Orthoptera > Gryllidae > Teleogryllus > Teleogryllus occipitalis. The sequence continues at coordinate 2,852 of BLKR01015918.1, forward strand.
AGTACACTTTTAATATCTAAAGTATTATTTGAAGCATATGGTAATCAGAGGTAAAGTATTGGATATAACTAATGATCTAAACAAACGATCATTAACTTTCAATTGCGAGGTACAAATGTTAATTTTGAAAAAATATATACTTACCGGTGATATTGTAATCACTGTTGTAGTAATAAAACGTGTTGGTGACGAAGATTCAGCAGAACAAAATACTCTTATTGTTATATTCTGGGCGATCTTGTCGCAAATACGTTCTGGAGTGCTTTCTTCTGCTTACACAAGTATCTCACGACAGTGATATGGTTCTACGCGTCAAGTGCCGTACTCTACACGTAAAAAATTTGTATACAACGTACAATGAGGTAGACAGAGGTAATCTTTTTTGCGCGGGGTTGGGGCTTTAGCGATTTGTGAACCTATTGTCAGGGGTCTGCGCAATACTTCTGGGCACAGGGATATTTTCAAAATACAGAAAGATAAAACAGAATTCCACAAAAACCAAATACCCTAGTAAAGTCAAATATAGCATTGTTAATTTAATTATATATTATATAGGATTTTTAGTTGATTTTTACCAGACATATTGAGATTGGATTTTTTTAAATTCTGTTCTATTTTTCTAAATTTTTAAATTAGCGCAAATTTGTTTCCCAATTGTATATTACTACATGTCTCCCGTCAATTAATGGTTTCGTTTGAATGTTTTTTTATTTATTTGAATTTTCATTACAAACGTTAGTTTCCATCTTTTTTGACTTTCCTTTCAATACATTTTTTAAGTTTCGTTCTACATTAATGATTACATCGTCTTGACATTCTTTTTTTTATAAATTAACAGATTTGCAAATCTGGGAGATAAAACTACAGCAATATATTTATATACTCAGTTTGACTCGTTGAATCGAAAAAATTCAAATAGAAATGTTACACTACTATTACAACGTTACACTTATCATTACTATACACTATAAGCTTTCTCTATTATTTGATAAGAAACATCAAACAGTCTATATGGATAATATTAAGTAGTCTACATGTAAAAAGAGTCATGTAGATTGCATGTAGAAAACATGGGTAGTAAAATTATTGTCTGTGGCACAACTCTGCCTTACGATCACGACCTTCTTGAGCAAAGCAGTGCAAATAGGGCAATGGAATACCTTTGTAATTTAATTATGTACAACTGAAATACGTAATTTTAGTTATAAAGATGTTTGATGCAATTCTAAGTGACGATTTCCTATCAGGCAGTTTAATATTTAGGTGCTTTTGTGCCGATGGCAACTTATAAGACTAGCCACCTCCAAATCATGAATTAGAAATTCCTTAAGGATTTCATTTAATAGATTACGACCAAAGGAACACGTCCCCAGCGGCTTAGAAGTGGGTATTAAGATCACAGAACGCACCGTGGCTAAGTTATTTACGATCATAAAATGTGATGTAAGATGCCTTTGCGCCTGCTCATTACTTCGTAGGATGATCTCCAAAATCATACATTTTTCGTCTTCTGTTTGACGCAATGATGGATGGTTTAACTTCCTATCCAGTAGAAGATAATTTAGAGAGTTTTATGAAGATAGCGTCTTGTAGGTCGTAAAAACCCTCATCGTTTCTCAGCGTAATATACAAAGTGTTTGCAAAAAATTGCACATATCCAGGGGACAGGCACTGGTGACAAAGAGAAGCAGTTTCCTCCAGTAGAGTCATTCGAGTCTAACAGAGGCTGCGCTATGTTGTGATTAAGAAAAAAGTCTGTCCCCCTGTGAAGTCGACACATCTATACGTTCTCGTGTCAAACGAGTAGCAACCAACTTCCGGACCGAAAGACAGGGAGAGGTGGCTCAGGGCATCAGCTGATGTCAATGCAGTGCCTCTGATGTGGAAGTCCTAGGTTCGAACCCCGACAGTGACAGTATTTTCGACACTAGCATGTCAGCCAGGTCGAATTCAGTTGTTGTCTAGAGAGAATCCTAGCAACCGGCTGCTTTATCAGTAGTTTTCGTGGTTTCTCCGATCAAAACCCAACGAATGCCGGAGCAGTACTCTACCAAACGTACCATTGACCGCGCGCGATCTTTTCTTCTCATTTCTTGTCCTATCCTACCTCTTACTTACACACCCTTACACTAACATGCACTACACTACCACACATGCCGGGAGACATGTCGGGAGCTTAGAGCTTGTCCAGGCTGGGGCAGTACCCTGCTGGTAGGAGATAACTAGTTGGGGAAACCCTGGTAGCCGACGGTAGGTCGGCGCCGTATCTCGGCATCCAATGGGGGAAGACCAGCGCCACCTCCCGAGAGGAAAACATGCACTACAGTTACGGGAATAATGACCGTAGTAGTTGGCGCGCCCGGATACACTAACAATCAATCAATAGGACTGAAGAGGCTAAGGCAGAATTTAAAACCAGCATCATTGCAGTATGAGTCACAAAAAAGTTCTTATAAGAAGAAAGGATAACAGGAGCTGGAAAAAAATCGTGATTTCAGCGTGAGTTTTTATTGTTTATTTTAATTATTTTTTATTAATTTATTTTTGTAAATACAGTGAAATGCAACGTCAAAATCGTAATTTATTTTCCGGTTAATTGAGTCCTGAAATTGAATGCTCTTTGACGCCCCCTAATCCAAAGATTGCGAGAAGTTCTACCTTCCCTCAGCCTGAAACAGTGACGTTACGTACGACTCGAATGCATGATGGTGTGCCTACCTCGGAGGGGCACAGTCTGGCTACCCTGACACAGTTTGTTGTCGAACCCCGGCCTCTTTGATCCTGTGTTACAGATTGTACTTCCATTTACCGCTTATACCTCTGATCTGCGTTTGTGCACTTTCTCCAAAACACTTGCAGGAGTCAGTAGTTCAACGTAAAATCGGGTATTTCTAAGTAACATTTGACCTTGAAGTCGAGACTTTTATAAGTTTTTTCTATGAAGAATGAAAGAAAAAGAAACACGCATTTTTCATTTTTCACGTTTTTTTCGAGGGGAAGTCAATTTTCAAAGTTTAAAAAATTGATCTTATCACTAGAGTAGTGTTTGTACTCGTGTTATAACTGTGACAGAAATTTAGCATTAAACAAAAAAAGAAGAGAGAATTTTAAGCCTTGAAAGTGGAAATTTTAAGCAAATTGACTGTATCATGCCAACTTTGAAGCCACCTGCACCTGAAACTATTAAGAAGTGAATTAAGGGGTATATGAGAAACTGCAGTTGTAGAAATATCCAGTTTCACACTTTTTTAATAACAAACAGCTCTAATTATCTTATTATTGCATTTTCTTTCCGGAATAGTCAAAGTCATCTATTTTTAATGAAATTGACACATTGTAGATTTGTACACTTATAATCCCATTTTACACTGTAAAAGTGAAGTTGCAAGCGGTTAAATTGGACAAAATATACGAAGCATAAGATTTACATTGCCGTATGGTTTTCTTAATGGTTTGGATATTTTTAATAAAACCTTAAACTGTCATTTCTTTGCAATAATAAAGGCATTTGTGTGGTAATATAACAGTTAACTGAAATAATTCAGTTATGCAATAAAATAAGTGTAATTTAATTCATCCTTATTTTTACACAGTGTTTGTAGTTAAAAGTAATAATATTCATGCCGTTGAACGTAATTTATCGTTAGCAATGTTTCAAGTTACGTGTGAATTGCATCTAATTCGTATTTATGCACTGCCGTACCGTTCATCCGATTGCGACACATCATTGCTTGGACTTGCGCGAAGAATACCGGTATAGTACACCGGGAATGTGAGTATATTTGTCCCACATAGACGCGCGTTCGTTGATTTTATGCGTTTATGCTGACTCAAGCGCCCCTGAACATAATATAAACGCAACCCACCGCACTCTCGAGTATTAAGACCGTCTTCTTTGCATATTCTGACCCTGCAATTGTGAAATATCGGCCGGAATGATTACTTAAACATTATGTTGGACAAGTAAATCAAATTTCTCCAAGGAAGTGTCATAGCGAGTGTATCCCCAAACTTTAGAGAGTACGTTTTAACAATAAGATACTTGACAATCATGTCCAAACCAGGACGTGGAACAAACCCATACAGACGAATAAGTCTTTCATCTAGTAAACTTTTTGCAGAGCGTAGTGTAAATCGTGATAAATAATCACGTGAACAGTAGCATGTGAAGTGTAGTATATTGCTATAGCGAAGCATTTAGTGGGTCCACTAGCCACTAATAATAATAATAATAATAATAATAATAATAATAATAATAATTTTATTTGTTATTTTTAGGGTGTAAATTCATTGTGCTAGGTGATATTTCTTGGAAGAAAACGTATGGCCAAAAATGTGTTTCACATACTTTGTTCCAGTGATAATCAAGTTCTGCTATCTAAATTTAACGTCTAGATTTAATATGCTGTTATTTGAAAATTAACCACCTTGCGTGACAGACGACACAGTTAGTATATTTCAAAATTATATCTTTATTGTTGTTAAGATTATGAGTTGTTATCAGTTGCCTTTCATCCAATTTTAACGCTTGCTAAAGTTCCGTTAAAACTGATCTCAGCTCCGTTAGAAGCAGTTATTACCTAGTTATGCAGAGTTTTTGCTAAAATTCAAACGTACTAGAAAATTGATAAAATAAAATTCTAAAACTTTCACGTTTTTAATGAGAACCTCCACGACTTACTGTACATTCGATCTTGCAGCAAAATATAGCTAATGGATCAGATTTTTGGGGGGTGTCAGCATAACTGGCGCTATAGTAAATCAAAACATGTTTTCCTAGCGTTTGGTTAATTGGAACAGCCAAGTTTCACTCTTAAGAAATTTTCGATAAACAATATCGTTCGTTCATTTCGTTCTTGCAGTAGTTCCGAGAAAAGAAGTATTGCATTAATTTTGTATTTTGAGCTATGTTGATTTAAATAAATTATAGAATAAGTTTTTAATTTTAAACATTTATTGAAATTACATTATTTTATATTCTTTTTACAGAAATTTCGAAAAGTTATAAATTTTTAGAAACATGTTTTGGATCTAAAGACATACAAGTTATATGTACGAGTATTTCACAATTTTGTGCATCTTGAAAGTTAATTGTCGATTAACTAATCTAGGGCGGCCAAACGGTGGTGAAATGGAACCTATCTTAATAAGTACATTGATTTTAACGCCTATAGATAGAAATATGTTGAAGTAACTAGCCATAATAGTCGCTTATTTTCAAATAATTATCTAGATACGTTCTTTAAAAGCAATCAATTATGAATTATTAGTCGGATACGTAATTTCTTACTTTAATCAGAGAGAGAGCATGTGCAGTGGGCTTTACTTTCCCAGCGATTGATTCACAGGTAGCCACAATGAATTGGTGAGGAATGACGAAAACAAGAGCATCCGCATCCTTAACTGCTTCGACGATATCAGTAACAGCAACCTAAAAAAGACATACGAACAAAATATTGGCGAAATGCATTGAAGTGGTGCAGAGAGATGAAATTTTAACCCTAAATATACCTGTTTTTTAATTCGATCGATTTTATTTGGGGTGTCAAATGTGAAATGTTTCTAAAAGCCTCGCAGTGTAAAATTCAGCAATCATAGGCCTCGTCTACAACTACATTGAATTTGGTGTGTAGGTGCCACATCCAAAATGCGCGCGACAGCAAGTTCGGGCAGCGGCCGACAGCGCCCAGGTGACCGAGCTACCTGACCAGCCATGTCGCCGTTCCAGCCTCCCATTGACTGGCGGTGCCGTTATATAGGGCAGCTTTCACTAGCAAACCCAGTCGCAATTCCTACAGAGACGCAGTTCCTATGCACCTACCAACGCAGTCGCAACACGGACAACCAGGACGTACCTACGCACTCACAGCTGGACCAGCCGACTCAAAGCAGACGTTCCGACTCTGCCGACACCATCTCACGCGCGCCTACCTCTGCAAGGTTCGCGCTAAACAACGTGGAGACAACAACCTCGCAGACCGTCGCAGCAGAGAGTCTCAACCGACGTCATTACGCCGTCGTAGCGAGTCTCAACACGGTTGCCACCCAGTCGCAACGGAGTCGCAACCCAGACGCCTCCAGTCACGCGACAGTCGCAACCGGACGGCTCTGCCTACGTCAAAGCGCGTCATAAGTCCGTGGCCGCGTCAACCTGTCGTGGAGACCCCGCCTCACCTGGAGTCTCTGCCTACGTCAAAGCGCGCATAAGTCCGTGGCCGCGTCAACCTGTCGTGGAGACCCCGCCTCACCTGGAGTCTCTGCCTACGTCAAAGCGCGTCATAAGTCCGTGGCCGCGTCAACCTGTCGTGGAGACCCCGCCTCACCTGGAGTCTCTGCCTACGTCACAGCGCGTCACAGGACGTGGCCGCGCCGACCTTCGAGGAGATCTCAACTCGCCGGGAGTCAACACGTGCCCGACCTAGCGGACCAGGAAGTGGATTCAGGATCTACATCGTCACACTTCCTGAACAAAACTTCACGGCGACAAGAAGACCCATCTATTGTCTTATGTGCCCGCCCTAAGGCGGACTCATGTGTATAAAATGTTGTGGAAAATAAACCAGTCTTCCTTTAAGGATTTCTTTTCATTCCGCAAGGACACAACATGATTCTTCCCCGCATTTGCTTAACACTTCCATGTTTTTCTCCCCCAGTTTTTGAAGAGAGATTAAAACTCCACAAACTCAGTCTAATTTGTGTTCACTTCCACTTCTACAATCGCTCTATTGATCGTTTCGTATGCGAATCTATATAAACATTAAAAGGCGATTGTTTTGTGTATTTATCTGAATAAGGTGTTCGTTAAGTTTAATAAGAATAAGTTCTGGGTCACGTTCATTTGAAAATCGGTATTTGTACACTTAGGAACGTAAGAACATTCATTCATTCATTCATTCTCTAACATTTCTCACATGTTTTTTCTCCGTATTCACTTGAAATTCTTCAAATTTAATCATTTTCAAGGCAGTACTGTTCGTAGGTTTTTACAAATTTATCTAAAAAATATAATGGACCTTATGAATAAAACCTAAAATGAAATTTGCCACGCGATTCTCTTCTTCAAATTAACTTCATTTGTTCACTTAAAGATGCCAACATGAATGTTGCCAACGTCGTGAAAGAAAATTATGGTGTACTGAGCGAAAAATGCCTTGGGTAATGGAGTTTAACCAATGCTACCTACTTAAATCTATTTAGGTGGCGTTGTTTTAATTTTCCTCTTACTATTGCAGCGCAAAAACAAATTGGCCGGACACGACCCCTATCGTCGTTTCGCGGTCAACATTCATTCATATGCCAATGCCATTTACCAACAGCGTTCATCCATATGCCAAAGACTAATTTTCCGTACGAATTTTCGAAAATTACTATTTCCGCACAATGTTCATTCAGAACAGTGGCGCTCATCGAGTGTGTTCAGCGATTGCTCATAGAATTCCGTGAGACAAATATTTCTTATTTCAGTAAGAAGAAGTGTTAACAAATACATTTTGTTGTTCTTAGTGGGGATTTCATGTGAAAATTTGATAGGTTTTCAGTTGACTGCGGGATGCGCAGTGTCATATTAGCCGTGCAACTTTTGTTGACCGATGGTCTACCTAACCCCTCAATAAAGAGGTGAAAGAAAAAGCTGCGGCGAGCACTGATAGCAACATTCCAAACACATCTTCAATGGCGCGAAACAGAAACTATTTGCTGTATAAGACGAGAAACTGAGTTTTTTTCTTAAAATATCTAAAAAACGTGGCTGAGACTGGTTCAGATTCTACACAGAAGACACCTCAAACTTCAGAGAAAGTGAGGAGAACGAAAAATTAGTGAAAAATTTGCAAAGGCTTGCGACTTGAAAGAAAGGGAACAAGATTTTGATGTGTTCTCTCAGTAATGCTTTGACTCAGGCTTCTAGTTATACTGGAGCTAGTAATTCGACTATACGGAGAATAAAGATTAAAAGAGCGAATTGTAATAATTCTTTAAATTCCCCAGAAACATGTGGTAAAAGTAACTTTCAAGGAGACAAATTTATCTTACTCTCTACATATTTTTTAAATGTGTTTTCACCAACTTTCCGTAGATCTTCGTGTTAAAAGTTGATTTGCAGTATGCCTATTTTAATTATGTAAAAATGCCTTGTTAGTTAGTGTTCATACTGTCATAGTTAATAAGAAGAAATTTAATACGACAAGATTCCTTCCATCAAGCAAACGACGTCAGTATGCTTCCCAGGTCAAGAAATTTACTAGTCATGCATTGCATTGCATTGCAATATAGGTTTGGATTTGGTTTTCCAGAAGTTGGCATTGTTTCAAAAACTCTACATGCCAATTTTGTAACTAATACCCCCACTCAACGTGCATTTCTCTAAGTCATCAGTCAAGAAAAGTTGTGGCTTTAGAGATTCGCTGTGCGAAGAACATCTCCCGGCAGCGTAAATTGGGTCGTGAGGGGACGGCAAGGCAAAAACATAGACTGAAGATGATCTCACGCCAGTTCACACTCCGAAGACTGACGAATGACGGCGGAAACAAGGATGCACAACGCTGAACTGCTGCCCAGTGACGAAGAGAGACAGTCCCTGTAAAATCCCAAGTTCTTTCGTCACCGAACAAAAAATGGTACCAACCTGGCATGAGGTATCTGTGTTTTATTAATACTAGTGTAAAGCTGTGAGATTAAACCGCACATGTAGTTTAAAGTCGAAGCCTTTTACTTGTCCGGCTATGTATTTGCCATATTCATCTATTCAGACAGTGTAAGGAATGCATTTTTTTAGTGTACCTTGTCTCTAGTGTGGCCTGGTTTGGCGTACTCTGCCCTGATCTGCCTCGGCCAGTTCTGCCCTGCCCTGCTCTTTCTATCTTCGAACTGTTCAAATCCACCCTGTTCCTTGCCACTGTCCTCGCCCTGTGCTGCCTGACCTGACCCCAATACTACCACCCTTATTGCGAGGTTGTGCGCGATGTAGACATTTCAAAAACTATTTTTTGATATTAATTATGTTTATATATCGTACATAAAAATCTAAACTACACGCGCAGACATCGGGGACTTCCAGCTTTCAATTATCATCTTATTTACTTTAATTGGTTGAGTAGTTCATTCGGAAAAGGGATGTTAAATAACAAGTTATAGAAATAATAAATAGGTTGCTCGATATGTATCCGGAATTGGCAATATTGGTTTTGCTATGCAACATCTGTGGTACAAATCCTAAAGTTTGGCCTTTTTATGGTTATCAATATCCAAAATTTTATACAGTATGTTAAGTACGTGAATTAAGTAAAGCTCCTTATTGGTCAAGGAATGGAGTTAGCTCGGGAATATTTCCGAGCGATGATTTTCTACAATATTCGGCGTGAATTAAATCATCAACAGTGCATTGATTAACGCATTTCGACTTTTGGGGATGAAGCACCATCAAAAACAATTGTATATCAATGATTTAGTGAATTCAATCGTGACCGTCATTCGCTCACGGACGAATTTAAAGGTTGTCCAAAATCAGCTGTTGTGCCCGAAAACATCAATGCTGTGCACGAACTGATCATCCAAGATCGCCATGTGACATATCGCGAGGTGCATGCATCCTTGGGCATTAGAATGATGACCATCCACGCAATTATCCATGAACATTTAGCCGTGAGAAAATTTTGTGAGCGTTGGATACCGCACAATTTGACAATCGGTCAAAAAAAAAAGGCTTTTGTCCATTGGAGCAAAGAAATGTTAAGAAAATACAATCGCGGTTCTTCAAAAGCCATATTTAACATTTACACAGTGTTCAAAGTGCATGTTTTGGGGATACCTCAAATGGAATGGAAAAGATGCTACGAAAATTGGTTCAAATGTTTGCAATAATGCATTGATCGTCGCGGAGAATATTTTGAAAAACCGTAAAACGATTTTGAATGATGTATCTTACTTTTCATTTGTTATTCAGGATATATATCGCGAAACCCTCGTATAATATGATTTTATTTGCTGAGTATTTTGCAAATAATATGTAATAGTTTAAACACGTTATAAATAAGTGTAAAAACAAATTAAATTTTTAATTCAGCTTAAATGAAAAACGTACAAAATAAAACATCAATATGGCCGAACATTACACTTACAGCCTTCCTTCTAGAATAGTCCTGGTTGTGCGACAGGACGATGCGAAAATTTCGAAGATAAAGATGTGATATAATTCAAATAAATTAACATTCTTGCATTATTTAAACTGAAATATTGAACATCTTTAGTATCTACAAAAAATAGTCAAAAATATATCAGTAAAAATGTGCCATTGACTTGTGGAGGATAGAGGAATATCAATTTTCAAGAAAATCGGCAGAGTGGTTTTGGTGACTTTGACTACAGACGGACGGAACTACAGCCGTTTTACCGTGAAACGATTTTTCGCTATCAAAGACTCACATAACAAGAATTTTGACAACAAAACGTGTTAAAGGTAGATTAATAAAGATAGAAACGTTATTACACACTATTATAACACATTATTACACACACAATTATATACACATTATTACACACTCACAAGATTCATTCAGCTCTTCGTTATCAGGGCCCAGCAATAAGAGTTTTTCTGTCAAAAATTCGCCGTTTTCCGGCGCACGATTACCATACTTTCTCTTCTTACGAATTAAAATGGCGTTTATGTTATGTGAATTAGTGAGAAAAAGAGGGAATTAAAACATAACGAGCACTGGTTGTCGCAAATTTTATTGAAACAATTTAAAACCTGTTCAGAAAAAGAAATTGATAATGTAATCCACTACTCACGATATTTTCTGGAAGCTTGTGACCAGGCAAATACATGACGTTTTCATGTTCTTCATTTATTATTTCTGACAATTTCCTTCCATTTATAGTTTCCTCTCGCACATACCAATTCACAGAATCTTGTATGTGCGCATGGCGCTGAGCATTTTCGCCAATCATCATAGCAACAACAGAACCCCTGCAAAGATTAAAGTTCCATAAGCATTTTCCCCTTTTGTATCTTCAACGAAAACATTGTATGTACGTTTTATTCAAGAATTAATCTTGAATACAATTATGACCTGCAGTATTTGACCAGTGTTTCGCTTACAGCATACTCATAATTTATTGTTAAGTAATATATTATTTTGAATTACACATTACATCGAGAAGAAAAAAAATATTTCAAATCTCTTCCAACCCGTAATATCCCGCTATCTGCGTAACTTAATACATGATCGTTTTATTCGTTGCATCATTGATAGTAAATTGAAATTGGGCAAATTGAATTTTACATAGTGAGAGTTTACACGCAATTAAATATGCACAACAGTATTTCATTACCTAGAAATTTATCATTTATACACTTTGTTTATTCACTATTACTTATTTTGATTTTTTCAATATTCAATTATTTTAAAAAATATATCTTTAAAATTACAAACATCCGAAGACGAAATGGAAAAAAAAACAGGGACCTAATTTCAAGAACTCTTGATCTCTTCATTGATATTTCCTCCCTCCAGTGCTTCGATACAAGCCTCTGAAGTCGAAATAGAGAAGGAAAACGTCATTTACTAGTTATTCCAAGAGTCGTTTAGCTTCATAAGGACACCAAAATCGTGATTTATCAGCTTTTAAATTTTAATATTTCATTATATACTCACAGATTCATTAAATATAATGAATATTAAAATTCAGCCCAATGAATTTTAAAATATTTTGAGGGTCACAAAGATAATATCTGCACCAATAAAATCCAAGAGAAATCCCTGTGTTTCCAGCACTTAGTTCGTTTGCCATGTCCTTGTCTTCTATAAACCTAGAATTTAGTACTTAAGACTCATACAAAACTAAATACTGAAAAATATATAATGAATATAATTCACTTTATTTTACTTTCACATAAATTGAATTATTTTTAAATAGTCCAATTAGTCAATTACCTATTTCAAATTCAGAGTAAAAGAAGTTGAGGGAATACTTCTTAACCCAACGTTGGTAGGGTTACAATACTAACATTCATGGTAACGTAAGATTCCTACCATAAGAACAGAATCGAGTGTACCAAAAATTAGTGTTAGGGACATTATGTTACCATAAATGTCCCAATAATTTCTGAATAATTATAAGGATACAATTGTATTTACGCCTTGTAAGCTTTGTTGTAAATCTATTAAATACGTTCAATTATTTCAGTTCTTATACTTGCCAGTTGCCAGCTCCCACCAGACATACTTTCTGAGGTTCTGAATACGTAGCCGGCAGGCCAAATTTCTCGGGACATTTCGAGCACATTGACTTCAAAAGTACCGCTCAGATACTAATAGAACTGCACTTGAAATATTACTTTAACACACTCAATTCCACATTAAGTTTCTGTAAGATGTTCAAGTGCTTCACAGATAGAAGCAGCCTTGCTTCAAATTTAATTAATTCTAGTATAATACCACATTATTTTTATCCCATTCGTCAATATATTGTCAAGTACAATATGAATGTCATCTTTATATTACAGCATTACACATGAAAAGTTTTCATTGTTTTATTTTTAAAACAACTGAACGTGCAAGCATTCCATTATTATGTAACCAACACTTTATGCAAATGTATGCAACACATTTTGAAATAAAGACTTTTTTTACCATATTTGTTTGATGCAGTTCCAAAATAGGCAGGTAGTATACAATACATTTTTAAATGCATCTCGCATTAAAAAAATTATTTGCTGTTCATGTCGCTCGGGCATAATCAGAGGGCAGTCAAATTAGCAGTGGCGGTTCCTCGGAGTACACAAGGTAGGCACTGCCTACCCTGATAAATATATACTAGTTTAATACAATTCATAATAAAAAAATTAATGACTCTTTCAATTTTAATATGGTGTAAGTAATATTCATCTATAAATGACTTTCATTATCGTGGCACGATCCATATTTCTATTTCAAACGCTTTCTAACAGCCCGTGCGCCATGCGATCTGTCTCGCCTTCTCCCAGAGACATGTACCTGACTGACTGCCCGCTTGCACGCCCGGGCGCTGCCTGGCTTCGCACAGTATTCTGAGAAAGGGCCCTGTAAGTGAGCGTAGTGTAGTAGCATGCTGCGTCCATACTTGACGTTGTGCGTAGGCCAGCGAATTCTCGTGCTGCCTTCCCGCTAAAAAGACTCCGGATTTCCATTCGCATGCAAGCCGCGAAGCGCGTGTGTTTACTGTTTTGTTGACGAGTTAGCAAGCTGAGAAAGCGATTATTTTAGGAAGTATTTGTTTTCTCATTTTAAATTAGTAAGCTACGGATCAGTAATGTTACTTGACTTTTTATATTTAAATCCGATTTTATGTTCATATTATGAATGATAAGTACTAATCGTACAGTGAATGAACTACTAATCGCGCACTTTTTCTTGATACTCCACAGCGGGGGGTGCGGGGAGAGGCGGGTTCTGTCTACGTCACGGCAGTGCAGGGCTGTCAACTGTATTGACAGAAAACTCGGCGTAATAACTCGTCTTGGAGTAGATAGCTATGAGAAACAAAGGAAGACTTTTTAAATTCTGAAGAAATAATTAATAGTTATAGAAACAATTGTGTAACAAGAAGGAACATGGTCGATAGAAAGAGAGACCGAAAAATAGGAAGTCGGTATTGGAAAGGAAGGAGGTGGGCAGCACTGCAAACTGAGCTGTGACGTTCCGAATGGAGCTCATATTTTCTACCGGACTATGCCCGGCTGAGCGAGGACTCTGAGGAGGCTGCTCGAGGATCAAGAAAAAGTGCGAGCATAGTACTACGTACATCGTTTTCTCATCTTAAAGATGTAGAAAAAGAGACATTTTGGACAATGGTAGACCTACACCTTTGTTGTGTACGGTTGAACATCGTGCTGGCTAGAAAAATACAAGAAAATTCAATTCTTCATGGTATAATAACACAAATGGCTAACAGGTAGTGAAATTAAAGCTAAGTTTTGTTGATGGTCATGTCTTATTTTCAATTAAGGGCAGTACTTGGAATAGAGATGGATATTTTCACACGAAAAATTTATCAAAAACTATACAAAAATATAAAAATTCAAAAGATTACACAAGTAATTCAGTTAATCTTAAACGCCTGGGGGAAAAAATTGAAAATTGCCAGACCAACACAAGCTCGCAAAACGTTTTTAGAATCTAAATATCTTGAAATTCCGTCAGCGCGTGCTTCATGGAAATAATACTTTGGAATGTAATGACCTTTTTTTTAAATAAATTGAATAAAATTACAAAAAAACTAATTGAGGTAGGGAATGGCCCCCGTGCCCCCTTGCCGAGATCCGTCGCTATCCATTAATCTGTTTTGCCCTAAACATTTGTTCGTGAACCTCCTTTGCAAATTAGGTTTAAAAACATCAAGTGGGGAAAATAATGTATAACGTTATGATACATTGCAATAACACTTATCGGAAGGGTAGTAATAAGAATCAGAAAAGTTCCCTCGCCCCGAGAGGGTGCATCCATAATTCCTCATACGAAATGCACCTGGAAGAAGGATCGCATTTCTCTCGACTCTGGCCCGACTTCACCAGCCCGACTACGACGGCGTGGAGACCACGTTGTTATCGCGGGTGACGCCACAGTTGACATACTCGTAGCAACCTTGTCGACGAGCCATACCTTGGAAGTTGAGTGATCTTCAAAGGATGTCTTCACTCTGTACACCGATTTAAACATAGTGACGCCAGCGTGGTAAAGGTCACAGCTGGACGAAAACGGGGACACTGTCATCCAATCGGGAGTTTCGTTACAATTTAAATTTTTGGTCTTGAAGCTACCGATTGGATGACAATGTCCCTCTCTCCTTCAATCTCGTGACCTTCAAGCGCCACTATAAGTAAATGAAAGTACAGTCGACACCGGTTATAGTGAACTCGGATATAGTGAATCCTCGGTTAAAGGGAAGTTAAGCCACTGGTCCCGTTTCATTTATATTACAAAAAAGCATAAGAAGATTCGGTTATAGTGAACCTGAACCTCGGCTATAGTGAACTTCGGAAATAAATCCTGGAAATTAATTGGATCTTGCATATAATTAGGTGAGCCATCGGAGAGTGGAATGGTGTTCCAACAGTTCAAGAGGCATTGAAAGGTGTCAAGATTGCATTATGATAATACTTAAGAGACGGAAAGAAGACAACACAGAATCAAGTCTGGAGAAAACACAAACTCTGATAAAGAATCTAGAGAAATTACTAATGAAAAATGTACGAAACAAACAATTGAAAATAATTGATTTTTAAGGTGAAATAAATATATTGAAATTTTCAGTTTGTGCTGTTAAGGTATTTTGCTGTATCTCTATATTCATTCAACTATACATTCATTAATAATTGTGGATAAATTCTATTCCCCAGAAGTTCACTATAACCGGAGTGAACTGTATAAAAGACGACGTTTGCCGGCGTAGTTGGTAGCGCACTCATCAGCCCCTTCCAGTTTTTATTGCCCAGTGGAGTTCCGTGCGCGGGCCATTCAAATATCCACTTGCTTTTGTTAAATCCAATACAGTATGCGATAATATGAATGCGATAGTATGGAAAATAAATTTAAAACGTAAATCTTATGTAAATAATTGGTGAATTTCACATAGTTTCTCTAAATAGCTATCGCCGAATCAGAATAGCACCAAGCAATTACATTTGAGTCAACCTAAAATGCAAACTACTAGTGTTGCCACAACTACACACATTTCCTTTCCCAATTTTCATCGTTTTTTTGTCACATTGTGAATGCTACTTTCTCATATACCGTATTCTAATTCCTCTAGGAGTTTAAAGGAGCTTTACTTTACCTAAGGAGATATATTAACTTTTTGTCAATTAAATTTGTATGTTAAATAGACCTTATGAATTCATTACATAAAGCAACATGAATTACAAAAATCTTAATAAAGAATGCCTAAAAAGTTCCTCAAATA
This sequence comes from Teleogryllus occipitalis, assembly GCA_011170035.1. NCBI lineage: Eukaryota > Metazoa > Arthropoda > Insecta > Orthoptera > Gryllidae > Teleogryllus > Teleogryllus occipitalis. The sequence continues at coordinate 18,788 of BLKR01015918.1, forward strand.
CGAGAAAATATGACTTCTTATCGCGGTTTTTACGAAATTCATTAATATTATAAACAGTTTTTTTCATTTACCTGAAGCGCGGGGACCCTCCTTTCACAATTTCTTAACAGGACACAAAATTCACTTCCCAAAATCCAAACCCAACACAGATATAAAAGATTTATTTTATTTAAAATCACAAGAGGTAGTTCTCGAGTATACATTTGTTTACTACAAATAAATATTCGAAAGTATATATGACTTTCCACTCCATGTCTTTTTTTCTGAATACTTAAGTGTATTCTCTCGGAAGATGTAATGGAAATTAAAATGGTCGTACGTAGAGATTAAAAAACATTTTTTTTCCATAATAGATACAATTTCTATTGTTACAAAGATCACAGAGTCATTGATCTGAAGCGTGTGATAACTATAGCTCAAAATGAAGTATTCATGATAATTAACCTGAAACATCAACAAAACACATCCACGTTTAATATTAGTGAAAAATCACTTACATAACTAGAGAAAAAATAATTGAATTGGCAGGATCAGTAGCACGGCCGAAAACCAGAATAAGGTTACTTAATTTGAAATATTGCATATATTGTCATTTACAAGTTTCTTGCATAACTGTTTCTTCAAAATTAGAAACTATTTTGGGCATCAAAAAGAAAGACAAAATTTATTTTTACAATGATATATAATCCGTTGGTTAACCTTCGTATTGTGAAATTTTAAAAAGACAATATTCCTTTAAAAAGTAGTCCACTTCAGCTTCTGGGTCGATAAACCCCATCTCGATCAGGTTTTCGTCCGGATTCCCTGATCCATTGAGCAAATGCTAAGATGACCTTGTAGCCCACACAAATTAGACCAAAAACTGCTGTTCTCAGTAGAAGAGAAAGCATGTGAACACATACGAGGTCTCCGTGTCCGTCTTCATAGCTTCCAACAAATCCGGCGCTGACAATACTCCCTGGCAGATGCGATGAATTGTGGTAATTAAAGGAAACCTATAAGAAAAAGTAGAAGAAAATATTGCTCCATAATCTTTTATATGAACAGAATTTCATAGATTATATGAACAGATTTCAGTAGATCTCCGAATTTGCTGGAAATACTGAATATATATATTCGTGTAAACATTGGACAACAACAACACCAAAATCACTTTCAAAAACCAGAATAACCTTGGTAGATTGGTTTTCAGTAATACTAAACATAAAACAGAGAAAATGAAGCAAACAGACATTATATACAATATCCCTTGCAGTGACTGTGATCACATATATATTGGACAGACTAAACAAAAATTTAAAAAAAAAGAATTGCACAGCACAAAAATGATATCAAAAATCAGACATCATTGTGTGCACTAGCCAAACATGGAGGAGAAGCGCACATTTGATTTTGATAGTGCTTCCATTCGTGATAAAGAACATCATCTTGAAAAGAGAATTACCAAAGAAATGCTACGTATCCAAAAACTCAACAATAGAACATGCAATCATAAAACTGACATTGAAGGATTGAGCAGTAACTATGCTAACATCATCTACAAATAACACCCTTGCCTCATAATTTAAATTGTACCCTCTTGTACTGCATAAATATTGTTTAATTGACTGACATATCTGCTATTCTACTATTACTCAGTGTTATCTGTTATAAGTCTTACAAAATTGTGTAATTACTAATTATTATTATTATTATTATTATTATTATTATTATTATTATTATTATTATTATTATTATTGTTATTATTATTATTATTATTATTATTATTAAAGTTTATCCTGATAAGTTAGTGAGATGTATTTTGATGAGACACATAATACATTCAAAAATAAAACATGTTTGGTAACTGTTGCTCTATTACCATACTATTGCTCTACCACTCTCAAAAAAACCTTCCAATGCGCATGCCCGAACCTGGCCTCTCCCTCCAAAGCTCCTAATATTTCCCTGCCTGCGATCTTTGTCACAACATAGCTCTCCCTCTGTCTTTCTCGTGGGTCGCGCGGTAATTCAACACTGCGAGTTTGGTGATTAAAAACTGATGAGTGAGAAGGATTAGACGAAATGCAGCTTTCGCGTTTCTACAGTAGGGGTTGTCCAAATGCTCAATAGAAAATAAGCCGTGTCTTGGAGTTTTGGTCTCCAGTCCCTGTGGCTAGTGAGCAGTGACAGCGTGCTTCACACAGTAGCTGCTGTTATTCACAAAAACCCAATTATTACAAATAAATTCAAAGTATATCCACTGAAAAACGATAGGTCGTTGATCAAATAATCATTGAACATGGCCACATTCCTCTCCGTCTTCCACCGTACCATCCAGATCTAAATCCAATAGAACTTGTTTGGGGATTTATAAAAGGGCACGAGGCAGCAGAAACAATTGGTGCATCCTTAAAAGAAAAGGAACGTTTTGCAGAGAAGCGTTTGCACAATACAGTGCTGAACAATGGAAGAAATGCCACGAGCATGTGCAGGAATAGAGGCGACATAATAATTCAGATAATGTGATGGACCAACACTTTGATGGATTCGTCATTTCTTTGGACACTCCTGGGAGTGCGAGTTCTTCTTCTGACGACGAGGGCAGTGATGACGAGTGCCGGTGAGTGCGATCGCTGCGTCTCGCAGTCGCCCTCTCCTTGTCGCCTACGCGCTTCCTAATCGCCGAGAGGGGAAATCTCAGCTGCCGCAGGGTGGGGGCAGCCTCCGAGACTTCACCAAAGGTACGTCCGCCATGTGTTTTTGCGAGCGGTTCAGCTATAATTTCAACTCATGAATTAAAAACTTATGAAATCCATATAGAAAATTAGAAAATTATTGCACATAATTATTGGTAAATTATTTGTTTTGTGTGAGTGTGTTGTTTTCTTTTCTTTTCTGTACCCAAATTGTATTTTTATTTATTTATTTAATTTTTTCGGTGTGTTTAAGTATGTTGTACATGTAAATAGACAATTTCGTATTTCATGTTTCATAAGTTGGCATCACTATTGTAACCTAACACACGCTAACAGAGGCGGATGCACAACTCGTGCAAAATGCCTATCACGGTTGAACCCTATATAATTTATGTGAGATGGAACTACATAGATAATAGGGATAAGTAGAATGCACGATGTACATTATGCATAACCTTGCAGGTAACAATCAAATAAACTATATTGTTAATAAACTAACTAATTATAGCTCAAATCAAATGGTGCACTGTACTTATTTATGTAAATAAATGTTATCTGTTCTGCAGCCCTGATGATGGCCAAATATATGGCCGAAACATCGGCAATGTGAAGTATCTATTTTCTTTCTTGTGACCCAAACTCAAGAACCATTAAACATTAAGGAAAATAGTTTCTTCTTCAGTGTTGTAGTTGTAGGAAGACGGCGAAAAAAATTTAACTCTTGTAATTTTCCAAAATTCAGAAATTTTATTGTAAATGAGACCTGTCCCAGTTTTAAGCGTCGTTTGCATTATTCGAGGTAAAAATTTAATAAAGACATTTTTGAGAAAATTTTGAAAATGTTATGAGTTCATGTAAAGAACCCCCAAACTCAAAATGTTCGTTTAAAATTCGCAGGGCATTAAGTTCGGTCAGATCGATTGGGGAACATCACACATGCCGGGAGACCGATCGGGGACTTACGACATGTGCCGGCGGGGTCGGTGCCCCGCTGGTGAAGGAAACCCCGCTAGTCGACGGTAGGTCGGCGCCGGATCTCGCCATCCAGTGGTGCAATATCATCTCCACCTCCTGATGAAAAACATGCACTGTACTTACGGTACTAGTGACTTTCGTAGTTGACGCGCCCGGAATCACTAACAATCAATTTCTGAGTGTTCAAACATGTAAGAGCGGTCTCGGGTCTGATTATCGTTTACTTCAGTTCGTTCCTAATGGCATACGGCTGAGTGTAAACTACGTATTCATAAATAATTTGAACGTATACACAACGCTTACGTAAATACACTTTTACAAGTCTTCTTAATTTGGGTAAATTTATCTAAAAAATGTTGTTAATAACTGAAATCATGTTCTCATGATCACAGGGGATACATTTTTCATTGAAAGAGAAAATAATTTTCACCGTCATCGAATTCTATGCCTCAACTCAGGACTACCGGTTTTCCATTGCAAATTTGTACCAAGGAAGGAGTGTCGTCATTAAATAGCGATTAAGACGTATTTTCCATAATACATGAACTGTGTTAATGCTATCTTCATTCTGATAAATAATACATTTACTCATTTCACCACTTGGTCATAGTTAGGTAAGTTTGACTGTTACATGGGAAACATAATTTATAACAATATTAGTATCATTCACAATACCCTTTTAATTCATTGAGGCATATTGTCGTATTGCATTACATTACTATCTGAAGCATCTTTGTAGCAAAAATGACTTTCATAAATACAGAATATTCTATTCATAACGTCACAATAATTCTTGGATATATCTAATATTGGGTCAATTGAATGATTAAATGCTATTCAGTTCTTTTGAACATTCAAAACTATGGTCGCATTTTTGACATACCTGTCTTCCAATTCCCTATATACCAGCATAGTATGGACCACATTGGCGGTAACAGCTCCTTGCAAAGGTTCTCCTTTAAGTAATTCCTCTTGCAATGATTGCAAATCCTGCCGAAAATAGTTGTATATAAAACTTCAAATGTTTTATAGTAAGCAGGAGATAAAACAATATTGTTCAATATTATAGAAAAGTGCAAATTGTTTCGTATTTTAATGCTAATATTACTGTAACGTTCTGCCTTAAAATCTGCTCTTGTAATTTCCCCGTCTTACAGTTGTAATTTCATCTCAATTTTCCAAAAGATGTTTTCTCGTAAAAAATAATAAACTATTAGAAAAATATTAGCCATAAATAATACTAATATTTTATTTTGTTGTTTTTTCACCTCCAATTTGCAACAAATAAATGGAGAAAAAATTCCAAGAAAAAAACTTAAACTAAAAGTTCCTATCTTTCATGACGAATGATATAAGTAACTAGTGAGTGACCTGTAGCAGAAAAAGCTGCTCATCTATTGGGTGATATATAAATATACGAGGACTTTTAAAAATATTTCCGTTTTTCTCCTATGGCACTGCAAGTACACGATCGAACCTTGGCTTAACATCTGCATACTCCCATTAAAGCGAGAGTATTTCGCGCTACACAGATTCATTATTTCATATGAAAACTGCAACAGGTTGCGAATAACATTGTGAAATTACTTCAACAGATAATGCTTCATATTAACGCGACTTATACCACATTTGAGAGATTCTTCAGATTGAGCAACGTCGTTGAAATATTAAGTGCAATTTGTAACAAAGATGATGCTATACATTTGCAATATTTCAAATAATCAGAGTAAATTCAGATCTAGTACAGTATAAATTACAGAAAATGCTACAGTTTTTATCAGATATTGATAAACCTTTATTTCAATTTAAGAATTTTCTACGCTGTGCTGGATCACGAAGTATTTATGCATTGAACAAAGAACGAAAGAAAAGTGGCATCAAGCAGCAGTCAAGTAAATTAATGCCGAGGGTAATGTTAAGTTTTTGAGACATAGAAGTGACTCTTTCAGAGATTTTCTTATTTTCCCAAGGTCTAGAGTTAACATGAATGAACTGAAACTTTTCTTCACCTTGTACGTTTTAAGACGTTCATACAATGTTATCCCATTACCGTAACTATTTAAATAAACAAGGGAAGCAGGTTCACTGGTATTGGTCGAAATGTGAGAATACAAATTAAATACTCATATTCATGTTTACCCACGATTCCGAAAAAGTTTCCTTCCTCCTGATGTGTGCATACAACCAACCACCCGATGTAGAAAATATACCTATACAAATACATGCAAACATAATAGAGGTATATTTACCACAATGAGAAAGAACAAACACGTAATGTGTTGAAACTGACTAAGAGACAAATTAATAAACAAAAATATGTGTATGTTGGTTTACATTTGAAAACGTATTGTTTTTGTTTTGTCTTCTCATTGTGGTATGTATTGTAGAACTTCATGTCATGAGATCCTGGGAAATATGAAGACTTGAAATAAAAAGGGATATAATTCCATTTCTGCAAAATTCTCGTTTTTATCAGAATAATGATGAATGAATTGAGCCTTATAACATAAATAAGAACCAAAGTCGCAAGAACGCAGACGCATTTCTTCACAGTGTTACGGGGTGATTTTAAGGGCAGGAGTTGCATGTGCCAATAGGTTAAACGAATATATTGTGACGTCACGGGATTATACAAACCCGTAACGCCACCATAAGCCACGAGAAAAGCCCAGAACACAGAGAAATAGGGTACGCGGCGGAGCGATGGTCCGAGAAAGCGACATCTACCCGCAGATTTTCGCACTCCGATGTCCGAAGTTACGGATAATGTTTTTCTTGAGAGGGTGCGAAGGAAGAGAAAATTCACCCCACCAGAAATTTCCCCAGGCGGAGTCACATAAATACCGCGACGCGCTTCGGGAGAACTCTCTTTCGATTTCGACAGCGACGGCGACTCAACCTAATTCTTCGGCGATAGTCACTGGTTAAAGCAGGAGTATATTTTAACTTGCTTAGTTAAAACTGATTTGAGAAACGCGTTAATAAGTGTGATAGAATTCAGAAGTGAAGTGCATGTACAGTGTTAGCACTAACATTACGCGAGAAAGCAAGCGATGTGATTGCTTGAATCTGAAATAGTTTCATACTTGAAATAAATTCGCGCAGAAGGACTTTAAACGAAATCCAGCATTTAACTTTGTACGCCACGACCACGCACGCTCAAAGTGTGGTATGTCGGCCGAGTGCTAGAAGTATCCAATTCAATAACGTTAGTTATTCAAAGCTGGAAGCGCGAACAACGGGTACGCGGCACGCAGGAGAAGGACGACTCCAGTGAAGACCCAAGCGTAGGCGAGAAGGACTTGGACCAAATACGTGGATGATACGAGCCCGGAGATCGAGAGAAGGGTCTGGAATTTGGACGAGTGGCGAAATCCGGAGATCGGAAGAAGGAAGTGGTACAACCGTGGAACATCGAACCAGTCAAGTGGCGCGGCGAGGACTGCGAGCGACCGAAAATCCCAAGGTTAACTGATGGCGAGCGGGAAGGAGATGTCGAGGTAAAGAACTGGCAACTTCTATGCGGCAATCTGTTGGGAAATCGTGTAGCTTTAAAATACCAGGCGAGGCGTCCTAAAAATAGGTGAAAGTTCGAAACTGTATTCCGAACGTATGAGCGGCAGTTTAGATTTCATTCGCTGTACGCACTAGTAAATTCGTTCGAATGCCATACCTTGTACCTAGAGTGAATTATGATTTTTCATGTAGTGTAAAAGTGATCTTATTTGAAAGTCATGCTTTCATTGTATTATGTCAGGGGATAATTAGTTGTTATAATTTGTAAAGGGTCCAATTTAAGTAACGTGTGTGTCACGTTCGTTCTTTTGTTTGAGTTCACAGCATTGTAGTAAATGTGCAGCTTAAGGCTCACACCTGTGAGCAGTCTATGGTAGAATAATTGTAGAGAATCATTTAAAGGGCCATGCACGGAGAACATTTAAGAATAGCAAGAGTTGAATGAGGTACACGAAAGTAATTCAGAAAGAGGTAGAAGCAAAAGAATTGTGAATAGTAACTATTAAGTATTCAGGCAGTCGAGGTGACGCCTATACATTTTGTGGTTGTGTTCTATTTTTTGTTTTCTGTTTTTTTTTGCAGTGACCATCTACGCAAAGTGCATACTTTATTATATATTTGTGCCAGTGTGTAATTTTTTCACTGAATATATGCTAATTTTACCAGAATTTTCCCTAATTCATTGTGTCAAGGGTTCAGACCTTTCTCATGCCCGAAAGATCCTGCTTCCTGAGAATTCAAAGCTCGCTTCACGAGCATTCATTCTTTCACGCTCTATCGCCACCGGCTGGAAGGTAGTAGGTGGGCGTGTTAGAATATATATATATATATATATATATATATATATATATATATATAAATTTTTCTCGAAAGTATGAAAATGGCACACACATCCTTTTCTTCATATATGTCTGCTTCTTGTAGACTGAATATCTTATAAGACAGAAATGAAACATTTATTATATCTTCACACATCTGACGTTATCTTTCAAATTTACTGTTTTCAACTTGATGTGTATGGTCAAGCTTTTTCGATATTTACATTAAAATGCTTTTTGTAGCTATCGTAATTGATTATTTTAATGTATACAGAGATATATTCTTTCTCGCAAAATGAAGTCATACCCAACAGATAACAGTGAAAATCTTAATATATGCGCAATATATAAGTACAGAATATAAGAACACAAGTATAAGTACACAATAATGATGATCCTTTAGTCTTAGACACTATTTCCACTTATCTGAACACAATCAGAACATTAACATGAATAAACTCTTAACAGAGATCAAACTTCTTAGATTCTTTCGAAAAACAATACGCAGGGAAAGTGGGAGCAGTTTTCGCCTCACACACAGAAGCTGAGTTATTTCTGGAAGGATATTTTCACTAACAGAAATGGTTTTTTATGCAAGAACATTCAAAGCAATTCAAAAGAGCTTTATAGAAAATCCAATAAGCCAACCTGTTCGCCGCACGGGATAATTTGCAATATGTGTGTTTCATAGTTTTAACCATAAACGTTTGTTGCATTATGTGCGCACAATTCTGATAATGGAATTCTGCTCTCAGAGACGTCAGCAAATAGAGTACGTGATTTATCGACGTGTTCGTTTCTGCCGAATGCATAAAGGAAGAGGAGAGTGATGCTGGCATGGACAGAAGAAGTACGCAGTTGTTGGCTGTAGTGATATTCTAGGCCTCGTTCACATTACAAACGTGTGATTTGTGGCTTACATGGGATGCGTTGCACGTTGGCACTGAGGCGGGATGTAGGTCATGAGACAGCGCCAGACGAACAGCAGCAACGCCCGCGGACGGACCGGAGAGAGCAGAGGGCCGCCTCAAGGAGTTAGTTAATGCCTTATTTTACGTAGCGAGACTCGGGCCATCAGGCCCGCTCTTCCATCTAACCACGTAAGAGTGGAGTCTTAAGGCCCATTCACAATGCAATCACAAACATAAGCATAACACATAGACATAGACATTAACACAAGCGAAGAGTTGGCGTATTCACAATGTCCAACATAAACACAGGCAAAATAAGAGTTTCTATTGGCTATGAGACGCAGCACACGAATCGACACGATCGACTTCGATACTCGATTTTGAGTTAACGAACTGTGATTGGCTCATTCCTTATGTCTGACATAAGCATAGCACAGAAGCTTGAAGCTTGCAAGCTCTTAAGTTAACGTCTTACGTGTTATGCTTATGCGAACGCATTGTGAATGAGTCCACTTGTAGACGTAGTCCTAACTTTTATGTTAACGCCATGCTTATGCTTATGTTTGCATTGTGAATGGGCCTTTAGGCCTCATTCATAATGCAAACGTAAACGTAACGTAACGCTGTAAACTTAGCCGTAAAATTTACACGTAAAATCAAGCATTCACAATGACGAACGTAACCTGGAACGTAATTTTCGCCTGAACCAATCAACGTACTGAAACGTGATCGATTCGTTTCTAGTTTCTAGCACGGTGGAATGATCTTTCCACCATAGTTTCTAGCTTTTTCTTCGACATTTCTATCGATTTGTCTCTCTCTCTCCCTCTCTCTCTCTCTCTCTCTCTATATATATATATATATATATATATATATATATATAATAAACAAGAATTCTCTCGCACTAAATTCACGAGTAATTCGTCGAACATAATTAGTTTATTCGCCATGTCAAGTTAAAGTCACAAAAAAATTGCCCAAATTCTTTCGTTGAATTCACTACACGCATCAAAGCTGTTCGTAAACTACTTTTCTACATTACAATAACAAAATGTCAATTTTTTCTTCGAATGAATTGGCGATAATGTTTCGATTTTGGGATCTACTTTACAAATGGGAGAGAAGGTAATTTTTGTGTTTACAAACAGTTCCTTTGATGTCAAGACATGGGCTAGGGTCTCGGAAACCTTTCGAGTTTTCTGGGTTTCTCAACATTCGGGGTATCCACCACTGCAGAGGGTTCATCTCCGTTTGAATATAAATCGAAAGGACATCGTGTGTGTACCCGGCTGTCATCGAAATATACATCAAACCTTAGACTGCGGGTCATTCGGCAGAAATTTCAACTTTGCCTTGCGCGGAAATGTTCATTTTGTTCTATCTGCAGTACTTCGTGTTGCCCCGGTATTTATTTATCAAAATTATTTATTAGAACTAAGACGATTTCTGTTTATTCCCACCCTTTAATATAGCTGAAGTTTGATCACTTAGGAAAACTTTGCAGTTTTTCTTCACTATCTCACTGATGTTTATGAACACAGTCACAAAGCACCACCTGGCTACGTTAGATCTGGTTATGTTAAGAAAGACAAACCAGGACACTTCCCCTAATGTATTTCTGTAAGTAGCTTGCAGTGCCGAATCACTCTCATGTTAGAGCCCGGAAGTTACACAAAATGCCTTTTTATTATTGTTACGATTTGATGACTTTTAACAATAAGAATCATTTAATTGTACTTTTGGAATAGTTTTAGCAGATTTCCATTTTGCGTTTTTTGCCTATTTTAGCTTCTAATGCCTATTTTTGGCATTTTACCTTATTTGCGCCTTTTTTGCCTTTTTCGTCATTATTTTGCCTTCCCCCACCTTCCTGGCACTGATATCTATCGAGCTGGAAACATACCTGCAAGCCTGAACAACGGTCGTGTATTGTGTTTCTGTGGACGAAGAGGCTCCAGTGTCAGGTTGTGTTAAAAATCTAAAAGGGAAAGGAAGATGATACCAGAGAAGATTTTTGATATTTTTCATGGATGCTGACAGACTTGTTCGCTCACGATAAATCTCATCCTAAGTTTGTGTATGGCCTCACATCCCTATTGATGATAGAGCTGTCTGCATATGATGTGCCCTTCTCAGTTCCTTCTTGTTTTTCTCTCTTCTCGCGAACACAAGTGCGAAGAAAGAAATCTACAATTCCGTTTTCACTAATATCATTTCAAGATTCAAAAGGGAGGCCACAACAGCGTTCCGAGTAAAATAAATTCGTTGTCATTCCACCATTTGCAATCAAGGAAACAAAGAAAAGGTAGTTTTCTTCTAAGTAAGTTCTAATGTAAATTTTAATGTGAACCATTTTAATTATTAATATTTTTACAATAATTATTTTTAAATTGTGATTTTGTTTTTTCTTTTGTTTTACCCCCTACTTTAGCCAGAATAAATGCCTTTTTTGCATGCCTATTTCAGTAAAATTAAATGCATTTTTGCCTTATTTTAGGTAAAAAAATGTCTTAACATCCGGTCTCTCGTTATGTTATATACTGGGGATATGTCCTTGCTGGAATAGCGGTGAGGAAAAAATCGGGGTAAAGTTTTTTGTTTGTTTTGTGACATTCTTTAGTACAGACGGTAGGTGAATTGGAAGGATTGCAGGTGTGTATTTGCATTCATAATGGTGCGATATTACAGATGCAAACAACTGATATGCTCTTCCTAATCTATCGCTGGCCACTGGATGTTAAAGCGGTAATTATTACTCTCACATTTAAACCAATACCCGAGAACCTACTTCATACATTAATTTCACTAAAAATATAATCTCACCCTTCCAGTTCGCGCAAAGGCTTCTGCCACGCGACGATTTCTGCCGGTAATGCAAGTCGAGATGTAATCTGCAATACCACAACTCTCGAAGAACGTCGACAATCTGCCACCAGGATAAAATAGGTCGACGAATTTTATTATTTCCAATATCCCCAATCTTATCATCGTCGCTTTCGTGTTGAGACCAACTTTTAAGCCGTCAATTAAGCCCGCTCCAAGAGCAATTACATTCTGAATAACAACAAACACACTAATATCAATTTTAGGTTACACATTTCATTAATTTTCACACAATATTCGGTACTAGAAATTCTTAAATTAAGATCATTATAAACAAAACAATTCTTCAAAAACCTCAAACATATTATTGCCAAGAACTATCTCAAGGCATGGAATCTAAGAGTAATATTCGCTAAGAATTAGCAGAAATGTAGCTAATGTAGTACGTAAGTGTATTGGACGTGTCTGTAAATCTGCCTTTTTACTTCATTGCCATACTACTACTTACGTAGTAAAGAATATTGTAATGCTACGACAGAAATCAGCGATTGTCGAAAGAAAAGCTCGTTGTTTGACAGGAAACATCTGTCCGGTTTTCGACATCGCTAGAAGCTAAACCGTTGAGACAATTTTGTCTACAACTGATATTCCCCCATCGATCTGGCCGACTTCTACGCCCGACGAATTTGAAAGGTATACTTCGATCTTTGCGGGTAGTTTACAAGAAGTCTTAACATTTTCAAAATATTCTAAAAAATCGATCCAATTTCTTAATTACTAAATGTTTAGCTCTAATAGAGCAAAAGACGCGTAAAAAATGTCGCAGGACTCATTTTCACTAAAACCTCTGAGTTCTTAAAAATTGCAGTTTCTAATTTTGTCAATACATTTTTCAGAATATTTTGGAGCCATTTTCAAGAAGATGTTCCTTTTAATCGTGTTTTTGCCACCACCCAGAGTGAAATAGCAGCATACTTTAAACAATACCTTTTTTATTTGCACAACTGTGAGGGGATTGTCAGAAATAGGTTCATTTCCACAAAGGGTTGTTGGTTTTTATATTTCTCCCCAAAGTACGTCTCACACGGTTTTTAGCTGCCTTTTATAAACAAACAAATAAGTTAATGTAGAAGTCATTTTAGGAGGTAGGATAATTTCTTTAATGCACGCGCATTCAGAGATGATAGTAGGTATTTAAAGTAGTATAAAAACGAGGAGAAAGAAGCACCGCATCTAAAAAAGGAAAGTCATTTGCATTCGTTTTAATCGATTAATTAATGTTATCAATATGTAATTGATTTTCAAACAACCTATCCCATCATCCTAAGCATATAAAAAATTGAAAAATTCAGATGGCTATAGTTTAACGAGATCCTTTTCGATGGCAGTATTTGGACCATTCGCGTTGTGATGTTGACACTCCTGATCACTCCCGCAACTCTGGGTCACGTGGATTTCATCAGGTGAAAGTGACAGTCCAAGTGTGGAAGAAAGACGAAAATAGAACATCCAAAATTAAGGATCTCAAAATCGCCAATCACATCGTCAAAACTTATTTCCCTCAGAATATCTTTATTGCTGCTTAAAATGACAAGATCGTTAAGATGTTGTTGAGTCAATGTCGTTTTTAACTGTTTTTAATTTTGAAAACGATCTTGCGAAGTGCAATTAGTTGTCATCAAAATAAGATAAATCTTGAAAACGATTTCCACATTAAGGAAATCATCCTGGACTTAATTTTGTATTATTAAACTGTTCATTAATGTCTGCTGAATTGTCTTTTTTCTGCTATAAATTATTTGTAAAATTCCGCGTATTGAACAAGATAAATCCCAGGATTTTCGTCAACATCATTTTTGTAAATTTGAGTTAACAGTTTTGTTTATTCATTCAGTTCTGGTTCCAAATGTTAGAGTGTAGCCAACAAACCAAAACGTATAGAGACCAATTCACATGCTGAAATTCGTTGAACTGAGGATGTTATGAATTGGTCTATGTCAAGGAGGTAATTTTCGATGTCAAATCTTTGAGATCATGACAGGTCGACATCAATCAATGATTTCGGTGTTGTGTCTCGGTAATATGAAGTCATCGCTTACTCTGAAGTCACCACTTTTTCCATTCCTGACTGTTCATAGTTGCGAGAAATTGTCACGCTCTTTCTTGATGAAGTGACTTTCGAGCTGCAACATTTGGAACACAAATATTCAAATTGAGCTTGAAATTCTGAAGACGTTTGTTTGTGGCTTTTACTCTATTAGGTATATCGTTCCAAAATATTGCGTAGATGCCAATTTCTAAGCCGTGCATTTGTTTATGCAAACATTGACACTCGACTCGAGTATTGAAATGTTGCGCACCATCTTCAGAGATCAACAGTAGTGTGTTTTATTTCGGAATATCCAAGTGCTAATGCTTTAGAAGCAACCGCACAACATGACCAACAGGTAATGTTTATTCTCGTTGAGACATTAATATGACATTTGCCTGAATCCCTCTGAGATATTTGCAAATTCTCAACAAGTGTCTCATATCGATTCGTAGAACTCGTAAAAAATGTTTGACCAAAAAGTTGAAAAAAACGTGTTGCTGCAACACACCATATTGCAGCAGCTGCTTTGTGATCGTGATTGGGCAAGAACCACAGAAATTTCTCAACGAGAGTTCCCTCTTCCATATACCGAAAAACCATGGCAAATTTATCTATATAGTCTTCATGTGATATCAAGTCTATTAAAATCACATAGTCACGTGACCAATCTTACCAATAATTTCATCGCGCACTTTTCTTCCCATCACTTCAATAATCTCATTGCAAATGTCAAACTAAAGGTAATTACGGTGCCACTGCCGTGATTGACATTTTCTGAGACGTGTTTCTTAAGAAAATCTCGTATTCCGCCAATAATCCACGAAAGCCGACGTAGTTCTCATTATCAGAAGACACAAGACCCATATTATCATTGATTGTCAACCCACAGTCACACAAAAATCTTATCACACCAACAAAACGGTGAAGAAAACTACGCCAATATTTTTGAGTCTCTTCTTCTTGTTGAAGTGCCTTCTGGTTGAAGAATGACCATCGTAATGAAAGTTATTACAAAGAACAAGGAAATGCGTGCAGATTTTATTTTCTAGCAGGAGAGTAATGTAAATAGCTACGTTTTTAAGATATGAAAGTTAATGAACGAAGCTCTCGTATAAAGCAGGGTTTTACCTTGAGTCCACTATATATCTCAACTGATGTCATGTCGTCTGTTGTAGTTACCCGAAAACTATCACATCCTATTATATCGCACCACAGTGGGCCAATCTGCTTATTTGCGCAACCTGAAAATCAATTAAATTTATAATTATTAAAGGACACATATCCTTTGTTACACACTGGAACGAATAGTGCTACACAATGGCACAGACTTTCTCGTACTATTTCGATTCCTTCTTCGCAATTTCTTTTGCCTGGACTAGTTTATCGGTTTTGCCCCATTCTCTTCCCAGCTGCCATCTATCGCCGCCCAAACAATTTTTTTTTTACATGTTTTCAATTTTTCTGCCTTCTAGTGGTATGACAGAAAATGACATTAAGAATCTTATAGAACAATGAAACCTCGTCTTATAAGGATAATATCGTTGAAAAATTTTGAGCCGTTTTTAAGAAAACTTTGTTTTGACAATTTTGAAAATGAGAAATTGGAAGTTTATTTTCACACAAAACTTTTGCGCTTTCGAGAACATTCGCAAGAAATTATTTTAAGTAATTGTATTCACAAATCCAATAATGTATACAAATCGCAGGTAATATAAATATACAGACACACAAAAAAAAGTTGTCAGACCCAAAGACTTGAAGCATGTTTCTCTATGTATTTCGAAGCGCTAAATCCGAAATCTGAAACCAGAATTGCGCCACCATCCTCCTTTTTTTAAATTGCGAAAAACCACCGTGAATTTGTAGGTTGAAAGTTTCACGGTGTTTGTTTGGCGATTTACAACAACTGGAGGGTGGTAGCGCAATTCTGGTTTCATATTCGAATTTAGCGCGTCGAAATACATAGGTCAAGTCTTTGGGTCTGACAACTTTGTGTGTGTGTGTGTGTGTGTGTGTGTGTGTGTGTGTGTGTGTGTGTGTGTGTGTGTGTGAGTGTAATATTAACGGCGTGAAAGATATTTAAAAAAATACATTTCTGTAATTTTTGTTACATTTCTCTCATGTTATACAATCCATTTAGCACTATGTTTTCCACATGTCTTCCCAACTGCCATCTATCGCCACCCAAACTACATTTTTTTCACATTTCCTCAATTTTACTGCCGACTTATGGTAGAATTGATGTATGACTTCAGGAATATTATAGAAGAGTAACTATAAGGCAATTTACATTGAAACATTTGGAGCCGTTTTTGAAAAAGGTCGTTTAAAAGTTTCTGTAAGTGGAAATTTGAAGCTCTTTTTTACATAAAACTTTCAGTTTTCGAGAAACTTCATTGAAAATCATTTGAAACACTTTGCTTCACAAATGCAAAAATGTATGCAAATCCCTGATAATATAAATATTAACTGCGTGAGATATATTACAAAGGAATTATTACATTTGCGTAATTTTTGAAAAAAAAAACAAAAAAATCATACATCAAAATGGTATCAATGTCATGTTATTCAGTTCATTTAGCCCTATTTATTAAAAAACTTTGAAGAAAAAATTTGGAGCTGTTTTTGAGAAAATAGCGCTTAAGCTTTTCTGACAATGCGGAATTTTGTTCCCATTTTCACAGACATCTTTCGAGTTTCCGAGAAACTTTGTAAGACATCATTTACAGAACATGTATACATAAACACAAAACTTTTGTGTTGCGTTAAAAATTCCATCCATTTTTTAAGTTAAATGCTTCATCTGACTGATTATTTGACATCAATTTTTCTACTTCGGTAAAAACATTAAAAACAGGCAGATGCAAAGTTCCTAGTTTCAAGGTTTTCTCATATTTTTCAGCAATGTTTCTCCCCAAGAATCCCAAATTATTTGTGTACAGAAGCTTATGCTTGACCCCCACGGGGAACTCACTGATCAGCATACGCGCTTTCCATAACGCGATCCCGGGTTCGTTTCTCGGTCGGGGCAGATCATAGTGTGCGCTTTCCTTGCAATGTCCCAGTATCTGTTGCTGTGTGACAATGAGAAAGCTCACTTTCAAGTTGAACAGGCCAGGGTAGGTCTTGCTCTGTCAGAGGCTGTTGTGCCAATACACTCAGACAGACAAATTCACGCTTAATATGAGGAACTAGAAGAAAATTTTATCGTGAAATGGAACTCTATACTAAATTACAAAACAGAAATATCGATAGGTCGTATAATCACTTCTGTGAATCATCATATCATGTCAGAATTTGTTTATCTAGTAGAGACTTTCAGTACACAGTTAGCATTTACTGACCTAGAGTTGCCTCAGCGAACATTCCGTCAGCAACTTCACTCGCCAGATGCGCCCCCATCATCACACTCACATTGATACGTAGCAGCTTATGGATGACGCTGGAAATTAGCTCTATCCCTCCGTCTTTTTCTTCAAATCCCTTAAGACAGAATCATTGCGATAGCCTTACTGAAAGATAGCGCTTTAGATTTTAAAAAATGTTTCCTTAGCATTTGTCAATGTCTTGCACTTTCCGGTCTTTTGAATGACCTGGAAGTTTAGCCAAGTTCTTACACAAATTCTGCACGCTGCTACCTAGAAGATCTGCATCTCCAAAAATGTAATAGAAAGTGCGAAAAAGATTTATCTTGTAGATTATGTATAGAAGGACATTAATATGTGTATGAAATAGGGATATTAGAATGTAAAGATTTTCACGTTTCTAGTCATGACAGTCAAGAATATACTATATGTACGTTTGTATTATGTATGTGTAGTGTAAATATTTCCTGTACCTATGTATATGTGCTATTGTATAGTATTTATGTGCAGACGCCGAAAGCTCATGAATTCATTATAGTTGGTGTCAAACACCAGCGCTGGCAAATTCTAGCATAAACGATATTTCCCACAAACGTCCCATTTCCCAAAAAGCCTATTTACCTATTTCCAAAAGTCCTATTTACGTGGTCTTGAAACCTCGCGCGAGATTCTCGAAATTCGAATTTTTGACCTAGCACCTTCCGGGTTACGAAGCTTGAGTTGTGGAATCGGAACTACACTGAGGATCGAAGGCTGTTTTCATTTTCTTGTTATTATACATTATGTCTTACATGCATTATGACATTGTGAATAAAGAAACAAGAAACTATTATTACAAAGCGTATAAAAATTTTCTTATCTCACTCACTTTCACCAAAGAAAGAGCGCATGCAGTAGGTTTTATTTTCCCCAATAGGTTGGCACAAATTGTCCGAACAAACTGGTGAGGAACAACAAATATAAGCGCGTCTGCATCCTTAGCAGCGATAACGATATCGGGAACAGCAACCTGAAACAAAAACAAGCTATCTAAAATGTGAAACTAATTTTTATAGCTGTTAACATACCTAGGAATGTTATGAGTGTTATTACTGCCGAGACCAAAAGTTAAAAATCGAGGCGGAGCGTAGCGGAACCGAGATTTTTATTTTGAACGAGGCAGTAAAAACATTGTAACATTTCGTAGTATGTTCATCATTTTATCGGTCACCATAAAATCTCACGAATTATGCGAACATTTACAACATTACTACGATAGTAAAGATATTATTACTGCGGTACGTTAGTACGATATTATGGGCATTTTGCGATATATCTATATAAACAATATTCGTATACTGTGGTTCGAGAAAGATGGAAGCAAAGAATTCTCCTGAATCTAAAGAAACGACATTCGGTTATTTGGCGCGTTGTCTTCCAGTAGCGACACCTTCACATCGTCAGTAAATATGAATACCGGAGTAGAGTTTTATTTGGTAGAATGTGAGGAAAACGAGGTTAATTTACCTAATATAAATTTTCCTAATTGTACTATTAATATTACAATTAAGAATAATTATTCCCCAAAGCAATGTAATGTACTTCTGAATTGTTTGAATCACATTTATGTTTATCAGATTTATGTTATTCATGGTTTTTCTTAACAAACATTTGACTTGCGATGAATCGATGGTTGTTTACCTTGCCAAGGATGTTAAAACCCGTTGTTAAGGATGTTAAATTTCTTAACATACAGGTAGGTACAAATACACTTTACAAACCTGCAGGGTTGCATGTTAACAGGGGTTAAAGGCGCATGTGACCGATAAATGTTTTTAATCTCCTACTTCCTTTTGACGTGTAATGTCTTTTATTTCGGTAAGTAGTGCGTCGCTTGATAAAACCGCAAGAAACGAAAACATGTAGTCTACTTTGTATAGCTTTGTATGTAGAGGAAAGTACCCATTTTGATCTGCGCAGATGGTGCGGTGCGTGACACAATCGGAGCAACTTTTAGATTCGCGCGCAGTGTTACTAGTTTTCACAGTAACCAGAGCGAGCCTGTAATACAAGTGGGCTAGCCGGTGAATAGCTAGGATTGAAGAGTGAGTAGTTAGATTAAAAAAAGCCACCACCAGCTTGTAGAGTTCCTTGTCAACTTGGGTCCATGGCTTCGTAGGGCCTGCGCTACACTCGAAGCCAACCATTAGCTCCTACCAACTTAAATTACGACTCATCTGACCAAGAAAAGGTTTTTCTGACGTCTAGGGTCCAGTTGATACGGTCACGAGCCCTGGAAAGGCGTAAAAGACGATGTCGCGCTGTTAGCAAAGGCACTCGAATCGACTTCTACTGCCTTAACCCGTTAAAGCCAAATTTCGCCGGACTGTCCTAACGGATAAGTTCGTCGCACGTCCCACATTGGTTTCTGCAGTTATTTCAATCAGTTTTTCTTGTCTGTAAGCAGTGACAACTCTACGCAAAAACCGCTGCTCTCGCTCATTAAGTGAAGGCCGTTGGCCACTGCGATGTCCGTGGTGAGAGGTTATGCCTAAATTAAGTATTCTTAGTCCACTTTTCAGACTGTGGATCTCGGAATATTGAGTTCCTTAATGATTTCCGAAATGGAATGTCCCATGCGTCTAGCGCTAACAACCATTCCTCGTCCAGTCTGTTAATTCCCGTCGTGCGGCCATAAGTCCCTCAGAAACCTTTTCACATGAATCACTTGAGTACAAATGAAAGCTCTTCCAATTCCCAGTCCTTTTATATCATTTGTATGCGATATTACAA
Source organism: Teleogryllus occipitalis (assembly GCA_011170035.1). Taxonomy (NCBI): domain Eukaryota; kingdom Metazoa; phylum Arthropoda; class Insecta; order Orthoptera; family Gryllidae; genus Teleogryllus; species Teleogryllus occipitalis. Next base: position 38,738 of record BLKR01015918.1, read on the forward strand.
CTATCTATATATTTGTATATTGCTACTCCATGACTTTTTCACATCAGTGTATAATTGTTTCAAGTTTTGCCCTAAAGAGAACTTCTGCTTTCGACTGATGAGCAAGTCAACGCTGCAGGTTTAATCTGTAAAGAAAGCGAAATAAGCACTTAAAGAATAAAAGAACAATAACTGAAAAACTAAACATCATCGGTTGATAAAACCCTTTCATGTTCGCGAAGTACGAGCCCCCTTATCGAAGGGCGACAAGAGGGGGACCCTTTCCCCTGAGACGCCCCCCCCCCCCGACGGACGGCACCGATTGAGTTATCTCAGTCAGTGTTGCGGCAGTCTCTGCAACGACTCTGACCGGGAAACCCAAGGGTTCGAGTCCGGGCGGTGGAGGAATTTTCGACACTAGCAATTTAGCTGGGTCGAGTTCAGCCGCTATCCGGAGGAGAGTCTCAGCGGTCGGCTGCTCTGATCGTTAATTTTCCGTGATTTCTCCGGTCAACAGGCCAGCTGTCTCCGGCCAGCAGGCGAATGCCGGAGCAATAACGAACCTTAACAAACGGGCCAGGAATCGCACGCGATCTCTCCTTCATCTCCCTTGTCCTATCCTCACCCCTTACTCTAATACACTTGCATCTACATGCACTACACTACCACACATGTCGGGAGACCAGTCGGGAGCATAGCGCTTGCGCAGCTGGCGCTTGCTCTGCTGGAGGAGATATCTAGACGGGGAAATCCCCCGAGGCTAACGTGTAGGTGAGCGCTGGATTTCACCATCCAGCTTGTGAGGAACATCGCCACGGATAAAACATTCACTAATCTAACGGGACTAATGACCATAGCAGTTGTGTGTAGAAACATCAATAAATCAATCCAACGAACACAAAACATGTAGTCTGCCTCATATGTTCAGCCCGCTTATGTCATTCACGAGCGGCAGGAGATCCCACACGGTGTGTCCAAATAGGGGTCTATGTATTTATTTATTTTACGTCAAAAACAGTTAAAAACTGTGTATGGCGTGCTATGGGGAAGTGAATTATGTGCACGTTTTCAAAATTCTGTAATCCCTACACTAAGCCATATACTACTTGAATTTTGAAAACAGAAAAAATAGCGTTGTTTTGCAAGGATTGTATATAAAAGAAAAGCTCAAATGTAATAAAATATATTTTCAAGGATAAGTCAGCAATAAATTTGGTCTCTTATCCATCGTGTCCTTCGACAAGGGATAATAATTCCTGCCGCGACATGGAGACGATAATTTGAATAACTTTATTTCCCACTGAATTCTAGAAGACGTGCACAGATAATGAAGTTACATTGTGTCAGAAGCAAAACAAGGTGCCATCTCAGCATTTGCTCAATGGATCAGGGAAACTGGACGAAAAACCTAATCGAGATGGGGGTCCATAGCATAGCACTTAAATAGAAATATCATGAAAAGGTTGCTTTTTTTGAAAATGCATGTTGCTGCTTTAGAAAATATGTCAGAAATGATACGGAATTTTATTTTATCAGAATGGTAACTAGTAGGGTAACAACACCAACAGTGGCCACATCAAGCACAAAATTTGAAAAATACTCGTAAGAATTGAAGGCTTCAAACTCGCAGAACGTCGAGCTTATGCCCTCTTGTGGTGATAATTATAACGAAGATAATTTATTTACTCTTATTTTGTATTGAAATAAAAATATAAAATCAATAATATTGGTCTTGCAAAAATATAACAAGAAGGGTACCTTCTTGAACACTTTTGGTCTTACATTGTCGGACAAGTTCAAAAGTAGAGTATCGATTACCCATTACTGGATCTAATCACTGACTATATCACCAAACGTTTGGAATTTGTGAGCGGTCGCAACTAGTGCAAAATCAGGGTTATATTAAAAATAAATTAATAAAAATTGGCCATTTTTAAACTATGTAGATATTCACGAAGAGCCCATGAGAGCTAATTGCCCATGGGTCTCATATAACGACTTCAGTACTGCAGCCCAAGAATTTTGAGAAAACTACAAAAATGTCTCTCAGTCACTTCCGGCGCTTTTACTCTAGACGTGAATAAAAATTTCAGAAAAATAGTTTATTCTGAAAGATGGTGGGCAGACAGAGGATAGGGCTGATTCACATTATGACAACTAACCCCAATTAAAAAGGGCCAACCAGTCCCGAACGGGATTTTTTATTAAAGATGGCCGTTGAGGAAACAGGGAACTCCAAGTTTAAAAAATTCATGAAAAGCAAGACCTTTGTTGAAGGTATCAAATGAAAAAAAGGCAAAATATTTCCCTCCTAATATTACACGAGGCAATCAATGAACTACTAAAATATTACTCCGCAAGCTCTAAAACACATTTCGGATCACTGCACCACCACAGATGCACTGATCACGTAGAGGAGTCTGGGAGAAGTCCGTCAGTTCATGAACAAAAAGCTTGGCGTTTTGGCCTTCTGGAAGCTAATGGTCGATAAAGAAACCTGAATGCCAACTAACTCCTTGTGCCAACCAGCCTTGGTCTCCCCTTCTCAGGAAGTTAGCTGTGTCATGTACCATAAAACCAGATGGAAGAAATTGGATTATCGTTAATACTTACAACATTTTTCGGAATACTGTATCCTGGCAAATATTTAACGTTTTCGTGTTGTTCGTTTATTATATCTGACAATTTCTTCCCATTAATTATTTCTTCATATACGTACATTGTCACAACGTCATGTAAATTGTCACGACGTGAAGCATTACCAGCAACTATCCTTGCAATAGCTGTTCCCCTGAAAATCAGACTTATGGATTTTTCTCTTCCGTTAACGATTATCTTCTATTGACCTCTGCTACTCAAAAATTATAAGCAAAATAATGACAGCTGCAGTAACGCAATTATAAATTACGTTAAATTTTGTCATCGAAACGAATCAACTACCAATATTTATCAATTCATACTTGCCAATTGCCAGATCCAATCACACAAATCTTTTTTGGCTTTGACATTTGTCTGCTTTAGAGTTATCAGGTGCTAATTATCAATGCCCGGAATTAATTCAATTCGGTAGAAGTGCACTTTCAGTAAATATAAGTTCCCTTGCCGTACCACAAACTTTCCCAGTTTTGATGCGTCAGCTTATATTATGACAATCACAATCCCTTCGTGTATCCTTAGTAGGTGTATCAGTGGTACAGTGAAAACATTAGTATCTCACTCATTACCACGTTTTAGGATTTTCTTTGTTTCACTTCGCCTTTGAAACGAGAAACAATATACTAGCGAGTTCCATTATTGCTTTCTCTGTATATATGGAGTATATATACTTGGTTTTTTCTATCGTAGCAGCTGAGGGTGGTATCTTCAAGATGGAATATGGCACGACTTTTCGCGTCTTTCTCGGGCGTGCTGCTAGAGTCGCTTGATCTGCAGCACTGCTTGATACGGTCGCGAACATGCGACATCTTGCGCCAGGACAGAGAAAGACGCAAAAAGTTGTGCCATATTCCATCTTGAAGATAATACCCTCAACTACCACGTTACAAAAACACAAGTATAGTAACATACGTAGTACAGAGAAGATTATGTGATGCTTCAGAAAATCTATATCGAGATGTCATTTTAAATGCCCATTTTGGGGTCCGCTGATACCAAAATAAAGTGTTTCAAAACGTCCGTCCATTCGTCGGCGACATTTGAAATTTCTTATACATTATTGCATTAGTGAGCCCAAGTGCTTAAAATGATTTCTTATAAATTTTCTCGAAATTTCGAAAGTTTTCTGTGAAAATGATATCAAAATTGCACATTTTCAGACACACTCAAATATTTTCTAAGAAATGCTCCAAATATTTTAAGGAAAAATTGCTTAAAGGGCCGGACTTTACTGTAATATTCTTAAAGCCATATTTTAATTTTATTATTAGGGGTCAAAAATTGAGAAAATGTGAAAAACTATATTTTAGGCACCAATAGATGGACCGGTAGCGGTAGCTCAGTGCATCAACTGATGTCACTGCAGCGCCTCTGACCGGGAGGTCCGAGGTTCGAGTCCTGACGGCGGCAGGATTTTCGACACTAGCTTTTCCGCTAGGTCGAATTCAGGCGCTGTCTGGAGGAGAATTCTAGCGGCCGGCTGCTCTGATCGGTAGTTTTCCGTGGTTTCTCCGATCAACACCAGGCGAATGCTGGAGCAGTACCCCAACAAACGGGCCATGGATCGCGCGCGATCTGTCCTTCCTCTTCCTTGTCCTATCCTCTCCTCCTACACAGACACTTACACTGACATGCACCACACTACCACATATTCCGGGAGACCAGACGGGAGCTTAGAGCTTGTCCTGACTGAGGCGGTGCCCCGCTGGTGGGAGAGTTCTGGTTAGGGGGAAACCCCACTAGCCGACGGTAGGTCGGCGCCGGATCTCGCCATCCAGCGGGGGAAAATCACCGCCATCTCCCGAGAAAAAGCATACATTACACTAACGGGACTAATAACCGAAGCAGTTGACGCGCCCGGAAACACGAAAAAATCAATCAATCAATCAAAAACCAATAGATGGCAGCTAAAAAAAGGATGGAGCAAAATATAAAATCTAGCCCAGTCGCAAAAGAATAGTAAAGTAACGAGAAAGACTGTGACATTCTGTAGCACAGAAATTTACTGAATGAACGTTCTTAATTGTTTTACCGACGTCGCGGGGGGGAGTGGATTTCATAACTCGTAAAAGAAAATAGCAGTTCAGTACCGTAATAACTAAAAAACACGTTTCAAAATGTCAGTCAGCCAGGACTAAAATATAATAAATGTGATTATTGTTAATAAATGATAACTACATTCGAAGATATGAAATAATGGATCCTATAATATAACATTTCTCAAAGTTTATTTGGCTTATAAGACGATTTATTATCCTGAAGGTCAATCGTATAAATATTTTGAATATCCTCGTGTGACATGAGTCTTCTTTAACCCAGCCAGTTTCATAATTATTTTCAAGAAAAATGTCTCACAAAACTTCCGTCGTTCACTTGCAATAATAATAGTCTTCTTCTTCTTCTTCTGCACTTCATGGATTAGGCTTGAGTCTGTTCCGTCTTCACAAGTTTTCCTTCCATCGTTTTTTGGGTCTGCCCACGTCTCTTCGTCCATGCGGTTGATACAGTAATGCTAATTTAGGTAGTCTTGTATTATCCATCCTTTGTGTATGTTCATACCAGTTGTTTCGGTATTTGGTTATTTTACTTCCAATTTCTTCGGCATGTAGTTTTTCCCTAATCTTCTCGTTACGAATATGATCTTCTTTCGTGCAGCCTAGCGTTCTCCTTAGAAACTTCATTTCAGTGGCCTGTATTCTACTTAAAATTCTTTTTGTTGGTACCCAACTTTCGCTGCCATACAGAAGAGTTGGAAGAGCCATAGTCTTATAAAACTTTATTCTTGTATCTTGCCTTGTCTTATTTTTTAATGAATTATGTATAGTACCACAAACTCTTTGGAACCTTGCCAATTTAATGTTGATGTCTTTACTGGTATCTGGATCGACTTGACAACCTAAGTAGCTGAAACTGGAGACTTGCTCTAAAATTGTTTTATCCAAAATAATTTTGGATCGTATCAGATGTTTTCCCCAAAATGCCATCACCTTTTTTTTTTGTTTTGAAATTTCAACATCGTATTTTTTACATAAATGATTTAAGTGAAATAATGAATACTGTAAATCATCTTCTGTTTCCTGGAATATTAAAGCGTCGTCTGCATAGAGTAAAATATTCAAAATATTTTCTTTTGCTAGCTTAATACCTTTATAAATAATTTGCTTCCAATTTTGGATAATGTCATCAATATAAATATTAAAAAGTGTTGGTGAGACTGGACATCCTTGTTGCACTCCTCTGTTTATCAATATTTTATCAGTTTCATTTATTCCTACTTTTATTACAATAGTAGAGTTTTTGTACAAGCTCTTTATTGCTTCTATCAACTTTTGATGATAGCCATTAATTTCCATTATAGACCAGAGTTTCACTCTATTTACGTTATCGAAGGCTTTTACAAAATCTATGAATGCTATGTGTGTCTGTTGATTGAATTCCTTTCTTTTTTCTATTATTTGTTGAAGTATAAAGATATTGTCTGTACTCGATCTCCC
>BLKR01015919.1:0-44842 GCA_011170035.1 Teleogryllus occipitalis
ATTATTATTATTATTATTATTAATTATAATAATAATTTATGACTTCTTTAGGATGATGATGAGAGCTGAAGGGGAGGTGGAAGGAGGGAAATAGCGGGAGGTCATCGTGGCCTTTTGAAATCATCCCAGCATCAAAACTCCCGTGAGGATGGCTTACCCGGGAATCGAACCCTGATCTCCTGACTGTGAAGTCAGCACGCTACACACTGAGTCACGTATTTCGGAATGCAACAATAGTTAATAGTTATTGCCATGTAAACCAATAAATTACAAACAGCAATGGGTGACATATTAGAAATATGCCGCAAGGCAGACTTCCAGTGCAAGCTCTGAATTACAAGCTGAGAGGAAAGAGAAACATTGGAAGGCCAAGAATGAGATGGAAATAGGCTGGAACAGGCAATATGCCTAATCCGTAAAGGAAGATGATGATGATGACCAATAAAAATGTTTATTATTACAGATGTGTCAGATATCCTCCAATGTACTGAAACATCAGTACACAAACCATCATCATCTTGTTTCTCTATCTTATATCAGAACCATGAACTCACCCTCCTTGTAAACACTTGCCAAATTACGAGCACCCCTTCTGGATTGATTGATTGATTTTTTCATGTTTCCGGGCGCGTCAACTGCTTTGGTCATTAGTCCCGTTAGTGGAGTGCATGTTTTTCCTCGGGAGATGGCGGTGATCTTCCCGCTGGATGGCGAGATCCGGCGCCGACCTACCGTCGGCTAGTGGCGTTTCCCCCTAACCAGGACTCTCCCACCAGCAGGGCACCGCCCCAGCCTAGACAAGCTCTAAGCACCCGACCGGTCTCCCGGAATATGTGGTAGTGTAGTGCATGTTAGTGTGTGTGTGTGTGTGTGTATGAGTGTGTGTGTGTGTGTGTGTGTGTGTGTGTGTAAGGGGAGAGGATAGGACAAGGAAGAGGAAGGAAAGATCGCGCGCGGTCCGTGGCCCGTTTGCTAGGGTACCGCTCCGGCATTCGCCTAGTGTTGATCGGAGAAACCACGGAAAACTACCGATCAGAGCAGCCGGCCTCTAGAATTCTCCTCCAGACAGCGACTGAATTCGACCTAGCTGAAAAGCTAGTGTCGAAAATCTTGCCATCGTCAGGACTCGAACCTAGGACCTCCCGGTCAGAGGCGCTGCAGTGACACCCCCTTCTGGAAACGACACGCCAGTTTCTAATTGACGTGCGACGCTACTTCTAGGCAGTGTTTTCTCCAGGGCAAAATCTCTCCGTTAAACACGCACACGTGTGCTACACTGCGATTTCCACTGAGTGCAAGAAAAGAGATCGCAAAAAGCCTATCAAGTGCTCCTATTACAAGGTGACGCAAGAGGAGATGATAACGTCGAATCACGGACGAGAAGTGGCCGAAAGTTCCAGGAAATCAGAATAACCACAAATCAGGCGTAAATCAGAAGCGGTAGGAAACTTTTTCTTGGTCATATACTATAGGCTAGAAATTGTTAGTGGGGAATATGTTCGCGATACCCCACGCCCCAGGAAAGAACCCAAAGTTACAAACATAATGACTAGGGCCAGGAGTTTGATGATTTTGCTTCTTTTTTTCTCGTTTTTGGAAAATACTTCTTATTTGGTACTAATATATTTCACAGTGCTTTGAGACGTTTGACATGTATTTGTTAGAAAAGGTTGAAAAGGCATTTTTTGCATTTTTGAGTTTTGAGGTCATTGTTTGGTCCTTTTTTACTTGTTTTCATAAGTTTTATTTGATTTTTTAGTACTTACGTGCTCAACTTTGAATAGAAAAATGATGCTGTCACCGCTCTAACCATTATCATGTAAAATCAACTACATCCTGTCAAGGCTGTGTCAATGACTACGGTGTGAGGACAGAGCAAGTGGAGAGATTCCCAAACTCTTATCTTATGAATTTATGTCTTTGGTATTGGTGGTGCACTGATTATGGTTTCGTAAGCAACCCCTAATCTCATTGGGAGTTTATGCTAAAATCAGACAGCGACTGCACCACCGATCCAGATATCGTTGTTTTAAGTTTTTCCAGTGTTTCTGATTCATATCCAAAGTCTTTGCCAAAGTCGATAAATAAACACAGCACGATTACACATGTAAATTCTGAGAGTGAAAGAAGAAGAGATAAGAAAGGAGAATCCAAGAATGAAATCTGAAATTGTGAATTGAATGTATTTAAAATTAAGTTGTATTTTTCACCTTTCTTAAATTAGGTATTAATAAATAAGCATTCGCCTTTCTAGCAATGTTGTCTCAAAAGTTAATTTATGTGTGTTGTGTATGACATTTAGCCTGCCTTTCGTGCATGCAACTTATAGCTCCTCTATCACCTTATATTTTTAATCTGTTTCATTATTTGGATAATGTATACATTTTTTCATGTGTATTGTTGGCATATTCTATTCTTATTTTACAATCTTAAACTATTTCTAAACTAGAAGAAGGTTATTATAAGAGCACCTAAGGTTGACAGCTATCTATGAACATGTTTGTCTCTGTCTCTGTTCTGGCTACCATGAAACAATCCACGACAACTCCCCCCTCCCGGCAGCTCCCTCTCCTGTTGTGCAGTGCGGCTCTTCCCGCCTGGGTAACAGGTACTTCCACCAGATCAAAAACTATTACGAAATACGAAAAGTGAGAATTGTTTTTAACAGAGACAACTCATTAACGACGTTGTTGAGGACACAAAATATGAACATGAAGATAAAGATGTAATTAACTACACCTACTTATCTTAAGTTCTGATGGCATCAAACGGAGTGGAGGAGAAGGATAGTTTGCTTAAAACCACCAAAGGACAGCAAATAACACTTAAATGGCTTTTAAATTCTTGACACGAAAGCAAAATTAATTCAGTAGGAATTAAAATTGGGATGCACATGGGAGTGGAAAAATCTCTGGCGAAACACAGAAGTCCAACAATTAATCAGTTCTTAGAATGAATGAAGAAATATGGTAAAAGAGCGAACTTTCAAACCCCTGAAAGAAGAAAACTAGAAAGGAGATGGGTGAAAATTAAAAGAAAATGCACGTAGCGATGGAGAACTGGTGATAGCTTATTGGGGAGCCAGAGAAAATGGAGACCAGGATGCGAAAAAACAACCTGGGTCTGTATTCAACTGCTGAAAAGTAAAATACATGTTTCTAGATGATCGGGTGGATAGTGTGAAACTCCAGACAGCACTGAGAAATTATGAAAAGAGAAGAGTTTGTCTAGATCTGCAGTTAAGTACTCTCGGTTCCACAAGCATGTCCATCACCATACTTTCACCTGCTCATTTCCAACATCCGTCCACTCTCTCCCAGTGATCGCTTGTTTCCATCTTTTCCTACTCATCCACCAATTGCATTTATTTACAAGTATACTCTGCACACACACACACACACACCTGTACTAAACTGCTATTTTTTCACAGTTGAACTAGACATTTCGTCAGCTGTTCGGCCAGCTGTGACAGTGCTCCAATCGGGAGCTTACACGTCACTACATATAGTGACTGTGTTAGTTCAACAGTGAAAAGGTTCAACTGTGAATAGTTATAGTGATAGTTTAACTGTGAAAAAACCGCAGTATAACTCACTCTCCACTACAACCCGCCAGATCATCCTCAGGCTCGATATTTTGTCCGGTACCCCATACAACCGTTGAACATTCTCTTGCCTACCTGCCTGCCGTTTGATTGATTGATTTTTTCGTGTTTCCGGGCGCGTCAACTACTTCGGTCATTAGTCCCGTTAGTGTAGTGCATGTTTTTTCTCGGGAGATGGCGGTGATCTTCCCCCGCTGGATGGCGAGATCCGGCGCCGACCTACCGTCGGCTAGTGGGGTTTCCCCTAACCAGGACTCTCCCACCAACGGGGCACCGCCCCAGTCGGGACAAGCTCTAAGCTCCCGACCGGTCTCCCGGAATATGTGGTAGTGTGGTGCATGTCAGTGTAAGTGTATGTGTAAGAGGAGAGGATAGGACAAGGAAGAGGAAGGACAGATCGCGCGCGGTCCGTGGCCCGTTTGGTAGGGTACTGCTCCGGCATCCGCCTGGTGTTGATCGGAGAAACCACGGAAAACTACCGATCAGAGCAGCCGGCCGCTAGAATTCTCCTCCAGACAGCAGCTGAATTCGACCTAGCTGAAAAGCTAGTGTCGAAAATCCTGCCGCCGTGGGGAGTGGGAACCTAGGACCTCCCGTTCAGAGGCGCTGCAGTGACTTCAGTTGATGCACTGACCTACCGCTACCGGTCCTGCCTGCTGTCCGCTCACTCGCTAGCCCTCCGATCACCCGTCCACACCCCCATCAGTCGCCTGACCGCTCGCCCGCCAACTACAGAACGATTTTCCTAAGGATGAGCCAAAGTGGCAGTTCGCGAAAACAAGTGAACATCACATATATTTCAGAGAAGAATCCCTCCGCCGCGACAGCTGTTCAGTCACGCCCCTTCGTAAAGAGCTAATGGCTCCTGTGAAAACATCCCTATGAAGAAGTCTAAGAGTTTCGCTGAGGTATATGCACGTACGTGAATCCGGGAAATATTTAAATTTAATTACGTACGTGGGAAATTTCTTAACATGCTCTCACAATCAGTAAAAGAAAACTACCACGAATGTAAATAGAAAGAAAACTTGTTTTAAGTCGGAAACACGTGCACCGGTACGCATCTCGCATTCAAGTCTCGGTTTTAAAATAAACATAATATTTACACAAAGTAAATTCAATGTAATATATAAAGAAAAAATAATTTTTACAGAAGAGCACATAACACTGCACTTTCTAATATCAATTATTTCTCGCAGCGCACTATATTTTTGTCGGACAAGGACACCACAAAAGGAAGTGTCGAAGGCATTTACAACAAGTTAGTCAACTGCAAACGAATGAATACGGGGAGGGAATCTAATGGGCTCAAGGGCACAACGACCACAGAACCTTCAGTTATGTTGCCAGCACTAGCTGTCACTTCGGCTCATCCTTAGGAAAATCGCTCTATACCGCCGTCTCTCATTCACTAGCCTAGCGTATTTCCTGCCCTCCCTCCCTCCCGACCGGCCGCTCGCCCACTCACCCGGCGGGCGCGCACGCGCGAGGCGTAGGGTAATCCCGCGGGGCAATTACCGTGAACTCGGCAGATAATAATAGGCCGACACGGGCAGCTCGGAGACTGCTCGAAATGTTCCGCGTCAGATACCCAGCGACGGAGCGCTAATCCTCGAGATTTATGACGCCCGTTACAGCCACCCCGCTCCGCGTCGCCTCGCGCCGCGTCGAGACACACCGCGCGCCGCGGCGCTGCGCTGAGCCGCGCCGGCCAGCGACGAGACGAGACGGGGCGAGACGAGACGGGGCGAGACGAGACGGGGCGGGGCGAGACGAGACGGGGCGAGACGAGACGAGACGGGGCGAGACGAGACGAGACGGGGCGAGACGAGACGGGGCGAGACGAGACGAGACGGGGCGAGACGAGACGGGGGGCGAGACGAGACGAGACGGGCGAGACGAGACGAGACGGGGCGAGACGAGACGGGGCGAGACGAGACGAGACGGGGCGAGATCGGCACGAGACGGGCGAGACGAGACGGGGCGAGACGACGGCGGGACGAGACGGGGCGGGACGGGACGGGGCGGGACGAGACGAGGCAAGATGGGGCGAGACGAGACGAGGCCAGATGGGGCGAGACGACACGAGACGAGATGGGGCGAGACGGAGCTGGGGGGGTCGGGCGGGGAACGCAGGGCGGAGAGCGGGGCGGTGCGGGTTGGGGCAAAGCCGGGCGGAGCAGAGCGGGGTGGGTGGAGGGGCGGGGCGGGGTAGCGTGGGGATGCCGTGCATAATGGCCGCAGGCGGAAACGGATGTCTGCGACGCCGCGTCGCGAGTTGGCTGCCATAGGACGCGTCGCCGGCGGGACTGGCGACGGAGGCGGCGCAGCTGAGCGTCCGAGGGGGAACGGCCTTCTGAAGCGACGGGGCAATTTACGAGCGGGTATCGCTTGGAGGGTCCAAAGAAAGAAAGATTCAGGCTTCACCGTTTTGCTCTGCACAAGGTCCCGAGAATGAGGGTCGAATTGTTGGCCTAGCAGCAGAGCCTGCGACGTCTCGCTAACATCGAAGTTGAAATCATCTTTTCTATTCCTCTGGTAAGTATGTCAATTTTAGCGCCAAATTCACAAGGAGATTTCGGTCACACGTAAAGCCTTAAACACGGATTTTACTACCGATATTCGACTCTGTTGAGTGAAATTTCAATAATTTTCCTATCTACGCTTTAACATAGGAAAAGTAAAAGCCCGTTCCGATTTTTTTCTTAAAATTATTTTCTCAGAAGCGAATGGTTTTTCTCACCGATTCTACTACGTGTTTTTTGGGGAGGCGGGCTGAATTGGAATTTGATGTATGTCGAGAAATGTCGACTTGTCAAAGAAAATTACCCCACGCTCCTCCCCCCCCCCAAAAAAAAAATTATCATTTCGTACTATTTAAGTATTTTGCTTATATCCCGACTCTCGATGTTGCTTATATCAGTACTTTATCGAAACGACCTCCATAAACAAAATTTAAAAATTCAAACTTCTCTATAACGTCTACTTCGATGACGACGCAAAAATGCCACACCTCGTCATAGATCAGATACTAACTCTGCCTCTTCCTTAAGTCCTTGAAGGGCATTAATACGAGGGGTGTAGAAATCAATACATTTTTATAAAGATGTGACTGAACCATGGACAAACTATGGTTTAGACTCCAATAAATGTTGTGATACAGTATCTCTATGGCAGTCAAAACTTTGTTTGAGCGTAGACCATGCTACAGAAAAGTCAGACTCTTTCGCGATTATGAACAATGAAGCAGAGAAAGAGGTAACGGGGAAGTGGTTGCTGGCCGCGTAATGTGATACACGGCAGCCGAGCGTCTGCAACTGTTGCAATGCGAGCGGATAAGCGAGGTCAGATGCGCGACCTCGTTAACAGGCAGTCGGGCAAAGCACAAATGTTTCTGACGTGAGCCAGGCGAGGCACAGAACGACTGTATTGATACGAGGAGAATAATACATTTCATAATATAAAATTATTCTTGCTTGCCCTCCAACATGTAAAACATTCATAAAATAGAGTAATTGTTTCCCTGGATTCTCCAAGAAGTTTAAATACTGCGGTCGAAAGGATCCAAATTACAATATTCCTCGACAAAGAAATGGCTCAAATTAAATCCAGAAAAATTACAAATAAGGATATTTCACCCTTCCTAAATCACCCATTCCACCTCCAATAATACTTAGCGCATAAACAGTAAACTGTCCCATGCACAAAACATACGTAAAATTCCTAGACAACCCATCGACAAAGCTTAGGTCCTATTTGTGAACAGAACATCACAAGCACGATAAATCTCGCAACAAAATGTAGTATTCATCCACACCATCCCCTTCGCAAATTCGCGTACTGGTAATCTCTAAAATATCTAGGTCCTATTAGGAAACAGAATATCACAAGTAGGATAAATCTCACCACGAAATTCATGTATCCACACCATCCCCTCCTCAAATTCGCATACTAGTTGCCTCTAAAAGACAGAATTTACCTTCACAAATCCACGATTCAACAAATTCTAAAAAACGGTTGCTCACATACGGGGCGTGCAAAGTTTATTCGAAACTGACAAACATCCGAACCAAAGTATCGTTATTGAAATATTTAAAATTGCACTCCTGTACAATTTTTCTCTAGGTACTAAGATTAGGATCGTTATGATAAACAGCAGAAAAGTGCAAAGATGATCAAAACCAAAGTGATGTATGCTCAAAAGATTTGTCGTCAACATATTGTGAATCCATCAAGGGCGTTTTTTTCTTCAACAGTACGCCCACAAAATAAAGGGTTGCATTTCTCCCTATTCTTTTATTTATTTAGCGTCAATAACAGTTAAAAACTGTGTGCGACGTGCTATGGGGAGAAATGTATTCTGTGCACTTTTTCTGAAATTCTGGGATCCCTTTCCTAACCCATACACAAGTTGAATTCTGAATGCAGATGAAATGAGCATTTTTGGCAAGAATTGATAAGAAAAATTCCCTTTGGCGTATTAAAAATATTTTCAAAGGCAAATTAGCTACAGAGTTTGGCTACAATCCCTCTTCGTGTCCTTCCTGAAGGAATCGTGGAGGATTTCCTGCAGTGAGAACGTGGAGAACAATAATTTGAATATCAACATTATCCACAGAACTCTAAAAGACGTGTACAGATAGTGAAGTTTCTGTTAGTTAATTTTTTCTCTTTTCGTCACCAGTCACTTTATAGACTGCTGATAGATTGTCAGCTGGACGCAATTAACAAATTGTTACGACTTAATTTTTTGGTATTGAAATTCCCGATTGGATAACCGCGTCACAGCCGATGATCTGTCAGCAATCACTCAATTTAAATCAGAGTATAACTGAGACCTACCCAACTGGCTTCAGACGGGCGTCAGCGTCCGTGGTAGCCCGTGGTGGTTCCGCTCCGCACTGAGGCAAGGGTTATTGCGGCGAGACGGTCACCTGGCGGGGGGGGGGGGTAGAGTGAGCGTTGAGCAAGAGGGGTAAGTGAATACTATAGTATATAGGGAGGAAAGGTAGCTAGAGTAGGGAGGAAAACTAATGGAATCACCTCAACAGAACGGTCTCGAGTTTTACGTCATTTGACTTGTAACTTTGCACACTCCCAGAGACGGATCCAGAGACAATTTTTTTTATTGGTTATTTAAGGTCGCATCAACATCTAGGTCATTAGCGACCACTATTGGTGTCAACGGTATGATAACTATGAAGAAGAAACGAAATCGTGATGTTAAGGGGTGAAAGGACGACCACAAATACAAACATGCCCGAGGCGGGACTCGAACCCGCAACCCTTCGGTCACTGCGACACCACTGCCTAAGCGATCTCGGCCACCGGGCCGACCGACAAATTTTCGCACGTAAAATCTGTGTTTAAGGTTCTTGTCAGCTGTAAATTCGTACACACCACTAATGGTGCTGTTCCAAAGATGACAAAGATTGGTGCAGGAGGAGAAGAGAAACATGCAATTTTGTACCCGAAAATCAGGATGTATATTTGCATGGGTCACGCATAAATTACACTATTAATTACATGAAAGTCAATCTACTTTTTCCTGGAAATTTGGGTGACCTAAATGTTTATTAAAGTGTATGCACGGTATACAATTTAAGAGGTCGTGTTAGATGTGCATTTGATATTGTCTTCACTGGAAAGTTGATATTTTAACCTTCTAAAAAACCGTCTAAAGAAACAATCAGATGTTATTGTGGTGACTCAGTATAAATAGTAAATACGTTTTGTATTTAAAAATTATCGTATGTCATTTATATACGTAGAGTCAGATTTTTTTTAAATGCATAAACCTATATCTTAAATAACTGTTCTACTGATATTAAATATGAGCACCACAGTAAGGTAAAAATTTTAGTCAGGCAATTAAGTATTATTCGTGCACGTTTTCTTGAGCCCCGTAATACCTATCCTCACTCCTTTACTAACATTCGTTGAATTCAGAACAAATCAGAACAACAAGCTTTGTTGACGAAATCTAATAACCAGAAATGTTCGCTCCCATGTAATAGAAACTATTTTGTACTGAGAAATGAGCCACAAATTTCATAAAGAGTCCTGACGATAAAATAATCAACCCCCCACTCCTCACGCGTCTAGCGAAATGAGGGCTCAAGAAAACGTGCGGGGGTAATACCAGAAAGTAAGAGAGTCATCGGTCATTGTAATTTATTGCTGCAATTTCTTGAACAAAACTGTTTAAAAACACTTATTGCATAGATGTATACGTGTTAAAATAAGAAATGCGTGAAAATAAAATGTTGAATAAATATTTGAACCAATTTCGCGATATTTATTTAATAAATACCGACATTTTTGTATCCATTTTATGGGTACATATTAATGGTCAAATATATTTGTATCCATTTAGTACATAATAATGGATACATATCTGATTAATTAACTCTCTTTCGATGCAAAAATGAAAAGAAATATTTCTATAAAAAACATTCAAAAGTTTGCTTTGAGAAATTTTGCATCCACTGAAATTCGTCCACCCCCAAAAATTGTGCGCTCCAGGCTGCAGCCTGCTCAGCCTGTTCGGTAATCTGGCACTGACTGAATGACATTTCCGTTTAGTGAATGTTGTACTTTTCCGTTGTGATTTTTCTACATTTCTTCCTTTTGTGCAATGTAATTACAAGGATTTAGTTAGTTCAAATTTATTTTTGAATCTGTCTTACATCTCATGTTAAAGCCAGAAATTTCTTTCACACTGCAATTTAGTTCTCAATTGAATGGCGCTAAGGAGAACGAGACCAACCCCCCAAAAACGTAAAAAATAAGGAATTACGCTCTCTAGCCACCTGAGCACCATTCATTGATTTTCACAATGCATAGTAGCGGCTCGTGAACAAATTGTTCAGGGTAGGCAAATCTCCTTCACATAATCATATTCCTTTCTCTTCTTAATTAACAATAACATTAAATCAATAATTATGTCAGAGTTTAAACCTCACTTACCATATGGATGGCCAATCCAAAATTGTCATATAATAATCTTATGTATTTTTAAAACCCTTGAAAGACTGCATTGTCGAAGAAGAATTTTTTTTTAAAAAAAGGGGGGTAGGCAAATCAGATTACTGAACATCAGCGGATCCAGGGAAGGGGGTATGGGGGCCATGCCCCCCCCCCTCAATCCAATTTTTATTTGCAATTTTATTCAATCAATTTTCTCTCTGATATCATTACATTCCAAAGCATTATTTCCATGAAGCACGCGCACACGTGATTTCAACATATTCAGATTCTAAAAACTGACTGTGTTGCAAATTTGAGTTGCTCTGACACCAATTCAGAAATAGTATTCAGTTTTTCTCCAGGCGTTTAAGATTCACTGAATTACATATGTGATCTTTTGACATTTCAAGTTTTTATATACCTTTTGATAAATGTTTCATGACAAAATATCCAACTCTATTCCAAGTACTCTCCTTAATTGAAAGTAAAGAGTTGGCCAACATTAAAGCTTAGCTTTAACTTAACTACCTGTTAGCCATTTGTGTGAATCATACAGCGAAGTATTGAATTTTCTTGCATTTTTTTCGCCGGCACGATGTACAACCGTACTCAACACAGGAACAGGTCGACCACCATCCAAAATTTGTCTCTTCTCTACATCGTTAAGATCGTTAGCGATCGTCTCTTCTCTACATCGTTAGCGTCGTTTATTCACTTAACGTTACTGATACAATGTTCTCTACGTTCAATAAAATGGTATATTCAAGTTTATTAAAGTCGGGAAGAATGAATATTCGAATCAAAAATGCTTAAGGTAATGATATCGCCGTTGCGAATGCAATATATTGGATGGCCTTTTGTTCTGGATGTTCAATTTATATGTGGAATTATACTTCCTTGCCTGTATGATGTGCTGGAAAAAATATATAATCATTTGAGCAGTTAAAATAATGCGAGAAAGTTTGTCCTGCTGTGGTGTTTTTAGATAATTGTATTCATCCTTTATGTAGTACGTATTACGTATAAATTTTATTATTATTCAAACATAATGCCCATTTCTCTGCCTATTTTTAAGTTTTTACTTCCTAAGTGCCTGCCTACGAGGTCAACTATAATGCCTATTTCCCTGCCTATTATTGACCATTTTAGTGACTAGTTTAGGCCATATTATTGACTAGTTTAGTAATTGACAATTACAATAAATTGTTGCAATAAAATAGTTATAATAAAAAATATTGTATTTACTGTATTTTGAGTATTTGAAGTATTTTAAATACGTATGTATATAGCTTTTCAAAACCTAATGTATTTTGAGTATGTATTTAAATATTTATTTACGAAGTATTTTGGCGAAGTATTTAAATACTAAATTTCATAAAAATCACATAAAAACTAACTACTATACAACTACTAATATACTAAAAATAGTAAACAAATCTAAGCTAAAAATAAAGAAAACACATGTACTCACGTACATAATTCGTTTTCTGGAATATTATGTTATACCAATTCACATCAATGGCACATTATAAAACTTATTCTTTCTTATATTTTTTCTCACGTATTTACAAGAAAAGTTTGAAATGGATCTTAAACGCCATGCCGACAGTATTGACGTTTAAATATAATTCAAGTGCTTTCCATTCAATTGGAGTACAGATTTTAGGGTTCTTGATGAAAAGTGACTGACAAAAATGTCATTAACTACTTAGACAATTGTAATATCTTCAAAACTCCGAGATCTCGGAGGATCTCGGTTTTACAAAGTTTTTCTATTATCTAAAATAGCATCTTTGGTTCTATTTTCAACAACCTTGAAAAACAGCGTTGACACGTGTTCAATTCTTCCCAATATCCGTTTCCAAATGACTTGCATTATACTTCTTGCTGAACTTCCTCTCATCAGTTTAAATAATCCTTCCTTCACCACCCAAAGGTACGCGTTCACTCTCCATTAAATAATTCATCTGTCACAGTTTCAGCATAAGACATAAATCATTCATATGTTTCACTTTCGTTCGCGCAACTTCCAAATACATAATAATCAGTGCCGGAACTCGCCGAAGAAAGAAAGAAAGGAAAAAATAAATAAAAATAAAAAATTACTTCAAGAAATAACACAAATTACTTTTAAGCTAGAAATATATTTTAAATAATGGTTTTAAGAAAAGTATTTAGTGATCAAATAATACAATTTCCACGGTGATCTTAAAACGCTAAAAAAGTGTTTAGTTATTGTTTAATAAAATCATTTGTTGTAAAAGACATGAAATAATAACATGAATTTTAGTAGAACCTATTTTAATGTTAGCGTCATTTGATTCATTTCATAGTCTTGCCAGTCGAGAGGATTTTTATGCCCTAAAAATCTAGAAATATGCATATATGACCTAAAAATTCTCAAATATGCACTTCAATATGCAATTAAAATTAACAATATTTCATTTTTGGCATAAATCTTTCTTCATAAAATTCAGAAGCGAGCTTGGAATAAAAATATATTTATCTTTTTGTGCAAAAAGAATATAATCTATCCTAATTCGCGGGAGAAATAATTGAAGTAAATATTCACCTTAGTGAAGTACATTGTATATCTTTCTGCATTTCTTCTGCTTGGTAAGAAATAAAAAATCGAGAAATTTCACAAGTTCACATTTGCACAAGAATTATATCTATAGAAAACAAAAACCGCTATAACAAGCTCTTTGTAATTGATGAACGCTCACAAATAAATAGATCGTATGGAAAGTTGAAATGTTTTAGAGGTACATATCCATTTTAAAGAAATATGCCAAATATGCACCAACATAATGATCTACATAGCATCAAATTTTTACCAAATGTCACGAAATATCACTGAACTATGTCGTGAAGCAACGGACAAAAATATGCAAAATCATAGAAAGTAATGGCCCTAGTAGGGACTATATTTAACTATTTAAGGTAAAAAAAAATATTGAAAATTTTATGAAATATCAAGCGAGTTTTAACAGTACGATAACTAATTTCTCGAGTTCTGTTTATTTATTTTTTTACTATTTTTTTTTCCATCAGTCCCATTATCCGGCCCTTCACTTGCGGGGCCCCACGTGATCGCCCAGACAGCCTATGCCCAGCGCCGGCACTGGTAATAATCCTTATTAATTGAATTTCCAAAACCAATAACTATTTTATGTAGAACACAAGGGTGCAGTCATACCTTTTTACGACAATAGCATGCACGTCCATCAGCAAAATAATTTCATGTTTAGACCGCACTTAATACATTCACGCTTAGACGCAATTAATATCAATATTTAAGTTACTTTTGTAAGTACAGTCATCGAAAACTCAAAATCATTCTTAAATATGAACATTGCGGATTAAACAACTAAATATAAAATACACAGAAAGTTCCCTCCTATCCTATACTCAATTCTGTGCATTGATGAACTCAATCGTAGATCTTCAGTCATCATCCTCTGGTGCAGCTAAACAATTGCACATTAATGTACTCTTGAAACTGTTATGTAATTCTAGCAAAAAAGTCTACAAAAGTAATTATTTTGTAAATATAGTAAGGTTTTTGGTTGCAAATCACAGCCTATAGCGCTCCTGACCTTCAAAGCAAGCCAGAAAAAAGTTTCATCAATTTTGGTTCAGCACATTCACAGATTATCACACTAACTCAACACACTTGTCACCACACATTAGAACAGATTACTCTAATTTCTAATTTTTTCATGCAGACCATTAGAGGGGATGCTATTTCTTAGGAGTCAATTTTCATAAAAATAACACAATATACATAATTGACAGCTGCTTTATTGGCAATGTTGGCATAAAATTATTTAACAGTTATAAATGTCAGCATCAAGTGGATTCCAGCAATAACATATCATTAACCAGTGATCTCTGACTTGGGTACAAGCAGGAATGGAGTAAGGAACAAACTATTTAAAACTGGACAACTATTACACCAGTTTGTTGTTTCTTTCCTATCTCCTTTTTCTCCTTTTCTGCCAGATACCACTAGAAATTCTCAAACAGAAATCAAATTTCAATAAAATGCATAATCGTAAGGAGAGCCTCTCAGTATATATATATTTTTATATCATGAAATTATTGTTTGAAGTAGAGATTTCTGTTCCATTAGGCATGTTAGTCACGTGCACATAACTCATAAATCACACAATAATTGTACAAGAAACTATAATAAAGTAGTGCCAAACAGTGAGTAGGTATTATATGATTAAAAGCTAGCAAGGGGCCATGATACTATTTAATCGATGATAAGATAAATCCCTATCACCAAAGGTGGAAAGGCAATAATGCAGATACACAACCTTACTGACAGCTCGTCATGGGATGGCCTCAATTTTTTTCTATTAAAGAAACCCCATAACCAGTCACAAAGTGATTGAATAATTATGAAAATCCTCCAGAATGCATAGGCTTCAATGACCAGCACAAGCACAGCCTTTAAAATTTATCTTTGCTAACCTCTGTAAGAATTTACCAGGCCCATTTCAATAATTTCTTTTGCATTGCACCGTAATGTGAAAAACAGCTTTGATGAGAATAATTTAAAAACTACTTGCACTTACATTGATGAAAGGTTAAAATACTTTATGATAATACCAGCATGAGAAAATAGCTTTCACATTAACCTGCTTGTTTTTGGTCCAACTGTGTATTTTAATTTCTTGCAAATATGTTTACAACATAGATATAGTGTTCCATGTGTTCTAAAAGTATATCTATATTAAAAGTTTTATGACCAGAAAATATATAAGTAATACACACTGGAAGTTGCTCCTTTACACTCCTATTCCTTCATGAAGTTATTAATTCAATGAAGTACTTTAAAAACTATTGTTAAAATTGGTAAGGAATGTATGTTTAACTAGATACAAATATAGCTTTTTAGCTGTAAGAGTAATAGTAAGTTCCCAAGGACATGAGTTGCTGATTCTAATGTCAGTTAAACAAACAAGCACAGCATCTGAGCAGAAAAATATTTGATATATCTAGGTCCATAAATTCAACCAAACAAAATTACATTGACACTTGTTTCTCAGAAACCTTCATAAAATGAAAAAACCTCTAGAAAATTCATTTCCAGAAAGTACTACAAACTGTCAATTCAGTAAGTATTAATAGAATGGTGTTTAAAGTTTGCTTATAATTTATATATTTTCACACACTGAAGATTTAAATTTCTTGGAATTAACAACAGCTGCCACAATCTAGGGATGATCACAAACACTCATTCTCCATTTTTTCCTGTCACTTTAAATTAATTTGCTTCAATGGTTCTTTGCCAATAGCTTGCAATTACATGGAGGAAAGTATACCAGCAATAGCAACATTTAGAATATTTTCTCACCAAGCTAATTGACATTAATAATATTCTTGTTGGTTAAATTACTGATTTTCAACCAGTTAAGACATTTCAGAATATAATTCTATGGACAAGGCTGCCGAAAATAAAAGCAGCCAATAACATGATGTTAAGCTGCTTTCCATGAGTGGCCAGTATCACAAAATAGCTCTGATATTCAAACATGTCTCTAAGATCATCAGATTTCAACAAATAGAACCAAGATAGTTAAAAATTAACTAGAACATATCCAACTGCAATGGAGAACACTCAAAATAGAAACATACCCCTTCATGTTATTTTAATTTCATAACAGGACCTTAATAAAATTTAGAAAAATTGAATTTTCTACAAATTAATCTCAATGGACCTTATGAAAGAAAATAAAGAGCTTTCTGGCTCAAAAGCTCATATCTGTCACCCTCATACTTGTGTCTCTAAATCGTAGTTCACATTACAATAGAACAGAAGACACATTTAAGTATTACAGAGGGCATTAAGTTCCATGGTAACATTAGAAGTAAATATTACATATAATACACAGTATGTACATACTACATATATGCATATGGAACACACAACTGTCAATGAGACTCTTCTAAATAAAAGCCACTGAGATTGTTCTGTACTTTTATACATAAGTATCTTTACCATTACATCATATAAGATCATTAAAATAATTTCCAGAATTCCAGAAAACTTAATTTGTGATTTAAACTGATCAGCAGAAGATGATGTAACTTGAGCTCTTACAATCAGAATTGGCAGTTAAGTGGGTCACAGATATCCAAAATTGAGAAGGAAAATAAAATAGATACATACACAATAGCATGTTGCAGTGACTTATGAAAACTAAAGTACTTAATTGAATAATCAAGACTGCCAGAAAACATTCTGGCAAATTATTGCAGGGAGTAACTACAATGATGCTATTTTGGTAAATTGAAAAGGCTGAATTAAAGATGTACCAACAACAGAACTACATCTCTGAAATGAGTTAAACATTCCTTACAGTTCTACAACAGCTGGAAGAACTGAATTAAAGCTGAAGCACATGCATAATACAAAAACTTTGAAATTTTCGTATACTAAAAATATAACAGCAGGATCAAAACCTTTGTATAATTATTATTGAAACACTACAGAAAAAATATGCTTTTTAAAAAATATACTAAGACTAGCAATGACATTTTTGAGTTTCAATTGAGCTAACAATATTATCTTTATATTATGATTCAATAATAACACTCCACTGTCACACTTTCACTTTAGGCTTCAGTTCTTCAGCAATACCACCCCATTTCAGCCTATAAGTTCGTCCTCGCCACCGAATTTCTGGATGCCACTGTGCATGCAAAAAGAGGTATGGACTACTGCACTCACGGAAGAGCCATCCTACAACAAAGTCGAATTTATTGAAGGAAAGAGAACCATTCTGCACTATGCACAAGAGAATCCAGTCAAGCAGGAACCACACAAGGATGTGCACCAAGTAGAACACTAATGCATCCCACTTAAATAAAAATGACACTGCCCATGATGCAAAAGCCCCTAGCACCATGCACTCTGATAAAGGTTCTAATATAATAGTATGTGGCACCATGGCAGCACGCAATTTTGCCCATCGTGTTAATCGTGCTTGAAAGCTATGAATCTCACACAGTCCAGAATTTTGCCACGCCGGCTGACTACTAATAGACATGTTCCATCCTCTTTCTTTTAGTGATTTTGCAATAAAATAGTCTTCAGCAAGATATCCACTGAATGTCTGCAGACCACCCACTTCATCAATAATGTTTTTACGGATGAGAGTAGACATTCCTGTATGGCAATTCACACCCAAGAATGCAGCAGACAAATAAATTCGAGCCTGTGCTGTTCCAAAATAAATTTTTTCTAATGTAGCTGCAAAACCATCCCTATCACATGTAAAAGGCATCTGGTGAACCAGACCAACTTTGTCTTTTAAATGTGACACCATGTCTTGCAGCGTATCTTCTTTCATTCGAATACCACTATCAGATATCAAGATTAATTCATATTTAGCTGCCAAAAATCCAGGTTGCATATTATTAATTTTTGGATTCACACCTACATTCCCACCACCTGTGAATAATCGAGCATCAACATTTGGGTACTTCTCCATGAGTCTTTTGACTAGCATAATTGCAGGATCACTCTCATCTTCCACACAAAACAGAAGTTCGTACGTAGGATAATCCATAGTAAAAAAGGTTTCCAGATTACTAAATAAGTTTGGATCCACACCCATTAAAGGTTTCACTATAGACACACCAGGAACAGGGACTTCACACGGTAGACTTGTCTTCTTATGAAGCTTCCACTTTCCATATAAAATTGCTATTAAGTGCACTCCCCAAGTACCACACCAAAATACGAAGAAAAATATAGCAACTCCATACACTGTATATATCACAGTTGCCATCTTCTGGGCATATAATAAAAAAGTCATTGCAAGTAATCAGCGATCCATGTTAGTAAACACACGAAATTTAAGTCTGGCTATATAATTGCACAACACAGTTTATCTCTCAACAGATTCCCAAGGAAGGATGTTGCAACCTAATAATCCTCTTCCACTCCACTGGCATGGTGTCAGAGACAGACGTATAAATTTTTCTTCACGCTTCACTCGCACAGCAATAGATCTTCCAACTGAATGCTGAACGACGTTACCAATATCCTGAAGACTCTTGAAATTACTGGCATTAACAGAGCCGAATTCCACAACTATATCACCTTCAAGGACACCTGCATCTGCAGCTGGCGAATTTGGAGAAACAAAGTTAATTCTACCAATGGGTTCAGTATGTTCAAAAGATGTGGAAACGCCAGAAGATGAAGATCCATTCACATGTTGCTCTTGGGCATGTAAAGCATGTAATGCATTTTCTATCTGTTTCATCAACTTCTTATGGTCATTCTGAAGGCAAATGATCCTATGCCTAGCATGACGTACCTGGTACACATCGATATCCGACCTAGGGAATCCATTGTCGTCTACCAGCGGTTCATTCATACCAATATTGTTATTCTCAAGGATAGTTTTCATCTGCTTAATTTCATCTTCGATCTTATCTTTTTCGTGAATCAGAGTCATCACACTCTCACGAGAAACAACGTCATCCGTCTCCATTATGATAAAACGAGCGTGCCAACCTGAAAACAAACAAACCTATGAATTTATTCAGTACATGGGATATTCATCTTTATTAAACCATTAGCGTTTTATATCTATATGCATATATTCACCGTGTTTCATTGAATTCTCACTATAATAAATACAATGGACTAAATTCCTCGCATATTACACTTTATCATGAACATCCACATTGGCAACACTGAAATATCCACAACTTCAATGGCGTAATATAACCTGTGTCTTTCTGGTGAAAAAACCGCGAAGATACTAACAAATACTGTTCGAATCCCGGAACCACAGATTACTAGTGCCCGATTGTTACCACGATGGTGAAGCTAACTCCGGAAATAATTCAGCAATCCATGCAGTACATAAATCCAGTGCAAGATCGCGAATTGGACCTACGAGGTAAGTATTCCTAGTTCAAATACGTAACGTGAAACCAAGTTACTCGAATTGAAGAATCAGTTTTTGGTACTTTGCTATAACAACAGTACAATTTGGACAATGTTCGAAAACTCTTATATAGTTAAATGCTCCCTATTAATTCATTACTAATACGTACGTTTGTGTCATCCTCCACCTCCGGCATCCATTGCAGAACGTGAGCAAATGTGAGCTCCGCTACTTATAGGCTATTACACGTGTATTTCTCCTTATATCGCGCTTCGTTCATGCATCTTGTAGAAAAGGGTTTTCTAAGTATTAAATATTTAAAAATGTATAATGGAATGGTTTACACACCTTCAGTTGAGGGATTTATTTATCTGTTTATAAGGAACTATTTGTTGTGTAGATACCGACAAAACATGGCTGCCACAGCGTGTTATTTGAATACTAAGAAATGCATATCGCGAAATTATTGACCTTCCTATTGTCTTGAAAATAATATTATTTTCATTATAAGTAGTTTGAAATCCATGCAATGATGGTTTTATTCATAGGTTTTATATCCCACATTTCGGAGAATTTCCTGAACAAATGTCACTGGTCCATAATACGAACGTGTTACACATTGATTCATTGGCCAGCACGCACCACGTTACCGCCGTCAAATTTATTGTCAGATGGTAGAAATGATTTAATTTACCTGCACTTCGCCTTTCACGCTTAGCGTCATGTTGACAGCTTAAAGAAAAATCTCGAACTGAAATGCACGTCAAACGGCAATCTCTTTAAGTAGGAGGGAGCTAATGACTCATCCATGGCCTTGTATTATTTCCTGAACCTTGTACAATGTTAAAAGTCTTGATTATTAGGTTTTCTATAATGTATTTCCTTGCATTGATACCGTTATAATATTGCAAATTCTTTTTATTTTAGGATACAAAATACCTGTCATTGAAAACTTAGGGGCCACACTGGTATGTATTGGGAATTTAGTTGAAAAAAATGTGCAATGAAATAATTTTTAAGATTAATTTGCCCATTTTCTAATTTTATTTATTTATTTATTTAAGGATCAATTTGATACTATTGATTTCTCTGATAACGACATTCGTAAGTTGGATGGATTTCCTCATCTGAAGCGTCTAAAATGTTTGCTTTTGAATAACAACAGGATAGTGTAAGTTTTATTACAATTCATAATACACTTTCATTTTATTTGGTAAGAGATAAATAAGATAATGTTTTCTTTGACAGGCGAATAGCTGAAGGATTGGAAACTTGTCTTCCATCCCTGGAAACACTAGTTTTAACTGGAAATATGTTGCAAGAACTTGCTGATTTGGATCCCTTAGCATCAATCCCAACCCTGAGAGTTCTCAGCTTATTGCATAATCCTATAACAGCTCGTCACCATTATAGGCTCTATGCAATATATAAGCTTCCTCAACTCACTCTTCTAGACTTCCGTAAAATAAAGATGAAAGTGAGTTATGTCATTTGAAATAGATCTTGTCTCGGATGGAATTGATATTAGAAACTATTAATTTAGATTATTTGAGAGTAGAAGTGATTTAATTAACATGTCCAAATTCATTTTCAAGGAACGAGAAGAAGCCAATGCCTTGTTCAAAAGCAAAAAGGGCAAAGAAATACAGAAGGAAATTGCAAAAAAATCAAAAACCTTTGTACCTGGTGCAGGTCTTGCAGAGTCCTCCAAACCATCCGGTAAATTTAATATAGATTGTGGTGCGAGTGTACATTTTCAACAAAATATTTTAGTTAGTTTACAGGCAGCAGTACAACTGATAATGCCTGAATGGGCATGATATCTGTATATCAACATTATATACATAATATGTGTGTGTGCATGTTGTAGTACTATTACTATTTATCTGTTGCAGGACCTACAGAAGAAGAAGTTTGGAAGATTAGAGAAGCCATTTCCAAAGCTAGTTCCTTGGAGGAAGTGGAAAAATTGAACAGGTTACTTCAAGCTGGACAAATTCCAGGCCACAAACCAAGTGGAGCAGGTCCATCAAGTAGAGGTATTTTTGAGTTAATTGAAAACGAACATTTTCCTTCGTTCCCTTTACTAACTGCGATTTGATCACAGGTCCTCCAGAGGAGGAAATGGAGGATGACGATGATGAACCATCTTCAAAACGACGCTCTATTAATGGAAAGTGAAATGCTCTCACAAGCTCAAGGACTGATTTACTTGGTTAGCCATTGTGTTGGTTATGGTTGTTTCGCAAGATTAAAGAAGATACAAAATGAGTTTTTTGGTGGAATTGTAGGAGGTCTTAAAGAGTTGGACTTATTTTGCTTAAAGAAACTCAACCATCCTATATTTTCATTTCCCCTGTGTTTTATCACAGAATCGGTAAGTAATTGAATTAAGTGATAATTTTGATTGTGTTGATTGTCTTGTTATATATAATCAGTATGCTGAAAGGAACAGATGGTACACAAAAGAGAAGCGAAATATTTAGTTACAAAAATTGATGTAATTTTAAATAATTAAATACAGTTGTATTTGTAATATCTGGCCTTGAAGCAATAAACTTTTTTTTTTTAACACCTTTAATGTTTTATGATTTCCTGCCACAGCTGCTCTGTTAGTGAAGTTTTTTATAACAATAATTTATTGTTCACAAAATACCACTTTTAACTTTTATTAGAGGGCAAATTGCATTCATAGCATTAATCATTTTCTCTGCTGATTCTGCATCTTCAGCACAAATATTAGCAAAGATGTGTAATTTTTGAAGACCATATGGACTCTGAAAAAGAAAAACAACTTTCAGTGCAATATCTTTCACTCGGTAAAAAACTTCCTAAAATCCAGATTTTTTGGAGGGTCTCTTGAAACAGTTTTCATATGACACTGATTATACGAGGATATTTTTAGGGCTGCTTTCTCGCTTCCTAGGGAATATACAAAGGAAAATATAGTTGCTCCTTTTTTGTGTGTGGTATCAAATTTAAAGACAATATACAAGTTAGGCAAATTTAAGAACAATTTATTTTGAAACTTCTAATTTTTCAGAGCATATGTGCATTTTCCCTTCCAAATCTTAACCAACTGTCCCAGTTTTGAAGATGTTTTCTGTAAAAGTATTTGGGATCAAGAAAATTTAAAGAATGTTCACATAACCTTTCCCAAAAAGTTTAGATTTCAAACCTAAGTATTTTACATGGCAAGAGTTACACCCAAGCACAAATGTAGCTGCTCAAGGTCAAGATTATTTGCCTCCCGCCTCAATGACCAGGGTTCCTGTTCTGTCAAACAAGTGCAGAAGTAATGAAACAGGGAAAATTACCATGACTATTCCACTTATGAAATTAAGACCCACTAGTGTTCTTATAATGTTTGGTGAGCACCAATCAAGTGTGTGCATCTCATAAATAAATTATTGATTCTCCCTCCTGGCCAATCATAAGCAGTGGCGATTTCAGATGGGAAGGGGGCATGGCCCCCTCCCCACAAGACCTACTTTTCATTTGATGCTGTCCTTTATTTCGCAAAATTGATTTAAATATTTGTGAGAATTATGCAAGTATTTAAAATAAAATATTGTAGAATATCATATATACATTTTTTTTTAATGTACCACACAATAACAAATATTTATTATTTAATGAAAACCTATGATGGCTCCCTCCAAAATGATAGGCTGCATTCACCCCCAGGCCTAGTACAGTACTAAGAGAGAGCAAGAGTTTCATTGCCCTATATAACTAATATTTGGCTCATTCTTAAACTCTTCTGGAGGTAATATAGTTTGTGGAATAGTCCAATAATGTCAGTGCATTGGAATTTTCTCATAAATTCACAAGGCACACAGCAACTGGTGAATTTATTTGAAATTTCCAATGCACTCTTATTAGCTATTATGACTTACTGTTGAATGTCCATAACAATTACTAAACCAGTGCTTTGCAAGCCTCTTGTAGCATGAAAATTGTTCCATTGCCAGTTCAGATTTAGCTTTAAGAACTTTTGTAATAAATTCTTCATCACTTCCATAGGCAATGGACAAAAGATGTTCCATGACATGGTCAACACTCCGTCGATGCTGCAAGTAGAAAACAGAAGGTTCTAGTGTGGTCAGAGGTGTACTTAAAATCATTTTCTTGGAGGTCTGGATGGTTTGAAAAGGGCAGTGCTGCTCACCCCCTCAAGCCCCCAAAAAATATTGTACAATAGTATGTCTTATTCAGTATTGAGCAGAAATTTTGATGTGAATGGAAAAAGCAAAAACAAACTTAATAGAAAAGAAATTACACAGTTTCTGCTTAAAGAACAAGCAATAATATAGTAGATGAATGGCTGAAAAGACAAGGTGCAAGAGCACACTACAATTATTACAAACAGAAGAATTGACAGAATATTGATGGGGGATGGGGGGATTAAGCATCTTAAAAAGCATTAAAAATATTGTGGAATCAGTCCATTAGCAAAATTGAAAACAACATTGTTATGTAAACAGTGGTTGAAATGCTCATGAGACATATGGATACAGCTCAAATAAATATATCTACACCACCATGAAAAGGACATTACAGAATGAGGAATGACTTATTACTAGCAAATAAGTGATAAAAAAAGATCAATAAATGGCATTGATATGTTCTGGGTAAGAATGTCATGTAAAGAATCAAGGAAACAAAATTGCGTGCATTCGAATGCAATTTTTTATTTGCAAAGGCATGTCTATAGTATGGCAGACACGACAAGTACAATAGGTGCTATTTGGAGTATATTCATTAAAACAAACCAACAACCCTAATTTGAAGCACAGGGACACTTGAATATGCCCCTTATTAGATGAACAGGCTCTAGAAGAGGATGACAATTTCTTAAGAAAAAAAAAGACATGAACTGAATCTAGACTAATTTGTCTTCATTTAATAGCTCTTTTTTTTTTTCTGAAGAAGCCTTTGAAAGAAGTTTAAAGAATTTTAATATGGAAAATAATGATCAAAAGTCGTAGCACGATGGTAATCATTGATTCTGGAACATATCTATCAAAAATAAACATCTTGTAAGGGATTAGACTGGGATGCAGTAAGTCTGCTGCTTTATTCAATGACACTACTAAGAATATCATAAGACTACTGGTTAACTTTATATTATAACATAGACATTTGCACTCTCTCCGTATAGTGGAAATTCTGGTACTTTCATTGTCTTATAATGAGTTAACACTATATTTCAATATTATTGTATATACGGCAAGAAAATGAACAACTAACCTAACCCAACCTCTACAGATTGTTTACTCTAAGTGAGTATCGGAATTCAACCTGAAAATCTCTTCAAATATCCTCTTGGATTGTAACCATGGTAATAAATAGGGGTGGATTTTAATGAAATGACCTTTTTTTTCCTTTTCACTTTAGAACACTGTCTTTTAGTATAGACATTAATTTTATGTTACGATGTAATTTTTATATGGCTTTTTGCATCTTTTGTTGATTTATACTAATAAGTCATTTTTCACCTTTTTCTGTTATTTTTAAAGCGTTTTTTGCCAATTTCATCGATTTTAATATCTTGGTACTTATTAATGGTACTTGCTTCAAAGAATGTTAATGAGATGCAACATATGTTCTCTACAGAACTGGCTAGCCTATTAGATTTCTTTGCTTACAAATTATAATGTTCACTGTTGCAAATATGTAATCTAAAGTTCCTGTGATGCCTATCCGCATCATTGTCAGTTTGACTGATTTCACGATAACTAATGACAGTTAATATGTTGTTAAATTTTAAAAATTTAATAAATATCTATATCTATACATTTAAAAAAAAAAAAAGGTATTCTACCATGGCTTCATTTGGAACTTCTACTTAACCGATTATATTTATTTTTCCTTTACACGAAATAATGTGATCCCTAGATGATGAATGAATGAATGAATGTGATCCCTAGATGATGAATGACAGCATTTACGGTGTAAATTAATTAAATAAATAATTATTTAATAGTACGCATATCAGTAGTCAATTGTTTTCTTCCAAAGGCTGTGTTTCAATATGGATAGATGTACGTCCTCGTTGCTTGACGTGTGTATTATTTACAATTCATCTAGGTTGCGTTTCAGGAGCAATATTTGCATTTTGGTGGTGACTGTGTTTGCATCAATTTATTTTCATGGGGAGTATTTTGTAGAGAAATTCAGACAGTGGAGTTTATTTGATTTTACTGAAGTAGTGAAGCAATTTTGTTTACTGTTGGGTCTTAATCTATGAAATGTCTGTATTGTTCTGCTGTGTACTTCCAGTGTGAGAGAAATTCTGCAAACCAGATTAATTTGTGTTGCTTAAATGGAAAAATAAATTTGCCTTCTAGCAACGTCAGAAGAAATGAAACAATTGTTTATAGGAGGTGATGGGACATCAAAAAACTTCAGAAATTACATCCGTCAATATAATTATAGTCTGCCTTCTGGGTTATTCAGTGCTGACATTACATTGGCAACTGGTCATGGGCCAAAAGTGTTCAATTGTGTAAGTGTTAATATAAAACAATTTTGTGTTGCATAATATCTAATCATCCTAACCATAAAAGTGAATATCTGCAGAGATGAAAAAATTAGCATTAAATAAGAAAAGTTTGCTCTTTCTTCTATTTAAGAATTTGCTTTGTGAACATTAGTCTAAACACAGTATTTAACATTTATCTCAGATCTCACCGTCAAATTCTGACGAGATCCCACTAGTTTATTCATAGTTTCATTTAAAGACCATACTATGATCAAAAGAGAAATCACGTATCCATTTTTTCCAATTTTTGCATAATAATTGTTCCTATCACTGTTACATGAACTTGTAAGGAAGATTTGGCAATGTAAGCTGGTAATGCTATTCATTAACAATTTTCTTTTATATTTAAATTACATTGCTTTTTATTACCTTGGTAGTTAGGTCTATGTGATGCTACATTTTATCTGTTTTTCAACAGATTTTTTATATCATTAATTGGTAAATAATGTCTAATTCACATTTTTCAGTTGGTTAATTTATTATCAATCTAAGTTAAGTAAAATACCAGTAATTCTAATTGTTAGCAAAACCGTATAATATGAAATCAAATGTAGCTTCACTACATGGATTTTTCATTGAGATCCTTTTGCTACATGTGGTGAGAGTAGAGCGTACTAATAAGCAAGTTACTTTCTCAAATACTTACATATATATGGAGTAATATATATATAGCATTAGAGAAAGTTATCACAGATTTCAACAGAAATACACATTTTGGAGTTCCCCGATACCAAAAAAATTTTTTTTCAAAACGTCCATATGTCCATTTGTCCATTAACACTACTAGTGCCTCACCCATACATAAGATTTTTTTTGCAAAATGGATACTCCCCGGTCAATGTGGCTCCACTCAAAGGTTTATGATTCTGAATAACATTCTTTAAAATTTGGTGGTACTTTACATGAAACTATTACACGAGTTTTGAAAATTTTCTCACAAACAGCTTCAATTTTTTTGAAAGAATAGAGTAAATTGCTTATAAATACAGCATAGGTCTGTTTTTCACCGTTAACCCTAAATTTTCAAAAATTTAAAGTTTGAAATTTTTTCGGAGTCTTCCTATTACTACAAAATTGAAGTTACACATTTTTCCTTCAAGTAAATTTTTTCCGCGCACTAAGGTCATACATGCAATATCTGCAATTTAAAAAAATAATAAAACAAGATTTTCTCAAAAATTGCTCCTAATTTTTTCTTTAAACGTTTCATAGGGATAGTGCTAAATATTCTCTATAAGATGACAAACCCCATATTGTTCTAATCTTTTGTTTATTCAAAAAATTACAAAAATGTAATTTTTTTTTACATCTCTCATGTAATTAATATGTACATTAGCGACGATTGATAAACATTACTATATTTACGAAATCATGTACTTCAAATAATGTCATACAAAGTTTCTTGAAAACTCAACAGTTTTCTGTGAAAATTAGCTCAAAATTCCGCATTTTCAAAAACACTCAAATTCCATTTTCTCAAAAATGGCTTCAAATTTTTTCTTCAAACTTTTCATATGGGTAGTGCTAATTGCACCATTTAATATGACAAAGTTCATTTTGGAGTCGTTTTGTTTTTTAAAATATTACACAAATGTATTTTTTTTTATCTCACACACTGTTAATACGTACATTTCCAGTGATTTGTCAGCATTTGTGAGTGAAAGTGCTTCAAATGACTTCAAATGAAATTTTTCAAAAACTCAAAAAGATTCTGTGGAAAAGAGTTTCAAATTTTGCATTTACAGTAACGCTTCAACGCTATTTTCATAAAAACTGCTCCAAATTTTTCAATGAAAATTGCCATTTAGAATGAGGTTTTACTCTTCTTTAATATTCTTAAAATAATATTTTGGTTCTACTAATAGGAAACTGAAAAATTTAGAAAAAGTTAATAAAATATACTTTGGGCGACTAGATCATAGCTGACAAGTCTTAATAGCTAGCCCAGGCCAAAGAAAATAGAAACTGAATTCAAGAAAGTCCGTGCCATTCTGTAGCACCACAACTTTAAAGTATGAGACTGTACCTTCAAATAGCAAAATTATAAGTAATATTTATTAACTTTTAAAGGAATGTATTTGTCCTATTGGAATCAATAAAACAAACATGCACACCTTAACACATTTGAAATATATGTGTAAATGTAAATAAAATTAACATTACACTACTTTACTGACCTTAAATAAGGTTCTTATCTGAGATTCAAGATGAGCAATTTCAGCAGTTGATTTATCTGCTATCTTCTTCTCGAGCTTCTTCTGCAAAACTGCAATTGGCACATTAGGGCTACCAACTTCATCCTGCAAGGACCCAAAAGTACAAATAAAATTTCAACACACTTCAATAATGTTCTAAATAAAATTGAATTTATTTAAAAACATTTTATTATTTTCCTTCCACAGCACAACGTTGTGAACAGTTGTTCATGTTAAAAAAAAAAAACAACTAAGTAATTGGATTGCAGCCATGATCCTAATAATGGGCTATGGTTTATTTGTAACAGAGATTGCTCTTGCAAATC
This sequence comes from Teleogryllus occipitalis, assembly GCA_011170035.1. Taxonomy (NCBI): domain Eukaryota; kingdom Metazoa; phylum Arthropoda; class Insecta; order Orthoptera; family Gryllidae; genus Teleogryllus; species Teleogryllus occipitalis. Next base: position 28,563 of record BLKR01015919.1, read on the forward strand.
TAGGCAAGTAGGTTTTGTAGAATGAATAAATTACTTTACATAAATGTTAAATGTTTGCAACAATATTTAATAATTATCCTTCTTAGTAAAAACTGTTCTAAAATTAATACTAAATACTTTTATGTGAATTCACTGATACTTTTTAAGTGGATATTAGAACTAGTTCAAATTTTCTCAAGACAAACTCCACTGATTTAGAAGGTAAAACAAAATTGTATACTATAGTAATAATTGACAAGAAATAAAACAACACATATGAAGACAACAAAGATAATCATGCCAGGAGAAACAAATAGTTATATTACCTTACCAAAAAGACAACAAAATAAATAATCATCACTCTGAGGCAAGAGATGTGACATATGGGGTCCCACAAAGATCCACACTAGGACCGTTTTTATTTCTTATATTTGTAAATGACTGGCCATCAATAATGGAAAACAACAAATCCGTACTTTTTGCAGATGACACTAATATAACATTCAAAGAAAGAACAACCAAAGCATTACAAGACAAAGCCAATTCAGCCATCGATAAACTAATACAATGGATCCACCACAACAAGCTAATCCTAAACAGAGACAAAACAATCACAATACCGTTCCACAACTCCCACTCAACACAACAAAACTCACCAAGTTTAACATTAGAAAGAAACAGCGTCACACAAGCACAGAAAACAAAATTTCTCGAAATCACTATACAATCCAACCTCAAATGGTACTCACACCTCGAAGATATTAATTCAAAATTGAGCATACTTAATTACGCTCTTAGAATAATAATAAGAAACAGCACCATTGAGACAGGTCGAACAGTGTACGTTGCAAACGTGCACTCTATTCTCAAATACGGAATAATAATATGGGGCCAGGCACCAGAGGCTAAGCAAACATTCAAAATACATAAGAGAATCATTCGAACAATCACAAATACAAAAAGAAGAGTCCTGCAGACCTCGATCCAGAAACTTTACATACTTTCACTGCCTTGTATATTCATTTACGAAGTTATCAGGTTTGTAAAGAAAAATCTAGTAAACAACGACACGCCTTACAAATTTAACTCAAGCTTACACCCCTATAACACAAGGCAAGCATGTAACCTTCATCAACCAATGTGTACAAGCACATTATAACAACAGGGTACATTCTCTTCAGGTATTCAATTCTTCAACAAATTATCAATACATCTGAGAAACACAACAGGCTTACAGAACTTCAAGAATAAACTCAAACACTTCCTTGGGGAAAAACTTTTTTATAGCGTTCAGGAATATCTCAATGAATAATATGTGCAATGTTATTTCAGGTGCTGCAGTAGGTCTAGGTGTAGAAATAGAAAATAACCTAGCCATAACCTGCCTCCTCCTCACCATTTCAAGATCTAAACGAGGAATGTATTAATACCTAATTAATGTAATTTAATTCATACGTAGATGTTACCATAATTGTTATCATGTACTGTTAATATTACTATTAGTATTGTCATTATTATTATTATTATTATTATTATTATTATTTATATGTTATCTATTATTACTTTTATTATAAGTAGTAGCAGTTAAATGTTATTTTAAGTTAATTGTTGTAAGTGTACCAAGTAAATGTTATTTTTAAAAAAAAATGAAACAGTTCAAATCTTGTAATGTTAAATTATTTTAAATTAAATTATATTATGTTAAATGTTTCATTATTTTGCTACTAAAATAATTATCTACTATATAATATCTTAAGATATCTGTAATAAGTATTGTAGTATAATTCCTAGGGCAATGATCCCATCTTGATCAGGTTTTTCTGTCCAGTTTCCCTGGTCCTTTGAGCAAATGCTGAGATGGGCCCATGTTTTGCTTCTGGACAATAAATGTAATTTCACTTTCTGCACTCAAGAAGATGCATGCAACTGTACTCCATCCATATACATCATATTTGACTCGTCATGCACGATAGTAATTGTATATGTGACTCAATAAATATTATTATGATTACTACATCCTCAAATATAATTATTTTATTTATAATTCAGAATATTATATCTACCCTGTTTAATATAAAAAATTGCAACCTCATAATTTTTATAATTATGAGGTGTTTAAGAACAATTTTGTAACTCTAAAATAATCTGCAGGCAGTAATATTAAGAAATATCCACCGACAACAAAATTGTCACTATTTAAATAAATAAACCTCAAAAGTACACAAATTAGTGAAGCGTAAATAAATGAATGGAAACCAGGACCAAGGAAATACTATTCTCTCAAATTAAGGAAAGTTCAAGAAAGGTCTTCAAATCTGTGCTTGATTTGGGCAATGTTAGAATAAGAAGACTGAACTGACCTCTCAAAATGTTTCAGTGGATCAGAAATCTAGTTAGTTATGAAGGGCAGTAATCTACCTAACACTACAAAATTATATAATAACTTTGATTGAACACAGTATTAATTAGTGTGATATTGAAAAGAAATATGTTCACAGAATTCCAAAAGAAAAAAAGTAGCTCTCAGTATGGCTCAAGAACTTTCGATCTGAAACTGAATTTAAGATACATGTCAGAAAACCAATATTTTGAACAAGATATTTCATGTATACTTTTAAATGTAATTCAGACCACTAGTATTGACACTACTCATCCAACTTAAATTTTAACTGGTATTGTGATCCAAATGTGGAGCCAATCTACAAAGGAAATGAGCTGCTGACCAGCAAATAATCATGATTTACTTGCAAAACTAGAAGAAAGCAGAAATGGCCTAGAATAAAATGTTGCTGAATAAATCAAACATCAGGGGAAAAAACACTAAAATGAAAATTAAATGGCCCCACAAGAATATGAAGTCTAGTATTGAAAGAAATGAAACAAGGAAGTAAAAGTTAAAAAAACATGTTTGAATGTCAAGCAAACAATACAATGCCAATATTCATTATCTTACAATCATATTTATTGGGTTCATTATGTAAGTAAAACTGTATCCCAATACTTTTCATTCTTTCCAACACCTACATGTATTACAAACCATGAAAGGAATTAAGCTCATGGAATTTCTTCAACATAACCCAATTCCTTGAATAGCAACTTTCCAAATAAAGAACACAAATTAGAAAATGATGTTCTGAAGTCAACTTCTAAGAAAATATAATTATTTACATTCAAAGTTTTAGAATTGCTGTTATTTGTACTCACTCCACAGCGAATATTTCCCTTTGAAGAAGGTTTGGGAAATTGTTTAGTTCCCATGAACTGTCCTACAGGTAATCTACCTATAGACAGGGTTCCAAATTCTTGTGGATTGCTAGTATTTGTTTCTTTTACAACAACAGAATATTGCTCTGAAAGGGTTTCTTCTTCCAAGTTCTCTGAATCAGAGTCTTCCATCCAGTTGACACTGAAAACATCTCCTAAATATGCTTCAACTTTAGCATCCCAACAGCAAGCATAAGAATCCTGATCACGTTTGGCTGCAGTTACTGCAAAAACTAAAACAAAAAAAGGTTTTTTATTAGCTAGTAGTTGATGAAAGAAAGAGAGAAAGAAACCACTCACTATTTAATTTGTTGCTCAGAAAGTTGTCAAACAAGGATCCTGATTCACAAGCTTCAATGTATACCACCATCTGCAGAAAAGGTTTCATTTAAATAGAAATGTTTAACTCCCCATAAATAAACAAATATTTTTCCCCTATTGGGAACAAATCGTTACATAAAAATATACCTTTGCAAACATCTCCTTCTCAGACATTTCCATAAATGCCTTCAGCAAATCAGGAGCATACAATTCATCAGTATCGTTAGGAAAACAAATTAAATAATCAGCACCATGATCCACAAAATTAATAAAAACATGGTCATTAGGTCCACTGTATGAAAGAAAGAGGCATTGTAGTTTAATACACTATCAGTATTTCCATTAAAGAAAATAGAAGTACATTGAAAAGTGTAAATGCAAGTAAAACTTGACACCTTTTCAAGACACGTCCGGAACCAACACCTTGCAAACCCTCTGCATCACCAGTGATAACTTTCAAAAAATTTGTTGAATTAACTTCCTGTAACAAACACAAAGTACAAAGATGTTAATTATGAAAAGAAAGGAAAAGCTTTATAATATTCTGCAAATTGCAAATAATCCAGAAAATATCTTTTAGCAAAAACAAAATAATTCTGAATATGAATGATATGATAAAGTAAGGGTCATGAGTTAAATACTTTATAACAAAAGACCAGTATTTCAGAGGAGGAGAAGGGGAATTTAAATTAGGACTACAATAAATTTTTGAACTTCTTTTTTGTTAGCTTAATTACTTTTTTATATTGTTAGCTTAAAATTTTAAAAAGAAATGAGAATATTCATATTGGAAATACCTATTTTATATGCAATGAGATCAACATATGGTAATTATTTTGAAGGTAAGATAAGAAAGCTGCTACCAATAAGAGTAAAACTTTCCTGAAAACCGTAGAGGAATGTAAAATGCCGAGGAAAATAGTGAGAATGTAAAAAGTTTGATATATTAAGCCTACATTACATCAAGGTTTCATCAACATTTTCTTATTCTCTATAGTAATGAATGTACCCAGAATTGAAGCACTTAAGTTATTTGCATGACAAAAAGAAATCAACCAGACATTAAAACAGGAACCAAAATTAAAAGCAGAAGCAAAATAGGTACTGAAGGTGTTGAAATTAACCTGATAATTTGGCAACTGAGAAGAAATGCAACTTCCAATATTAAAATTGTTGAAGGAAGATGGAAATTGGGTAATGGAAGCAGAAAACATAAATGAGCAGATTGGAAATTCTGGAAGCATGGACAAGATTATTTACCAAGAGAATTCCAGTTAAATTATGGGGTAGAACTGAACACTGAACAACTTATCAGTAAAACCAGTACCTTGAGAAAACTCCATAACAGCATGTTGGAGAAGCAGAGATTCAAAACTTTTGAAGGACAGTAAAGGACGCATGTAATTATGGAAACAAAAATCCATGAGGCATCGTTATTTTATAGATGTCATGTGTGGAAGAGAAATGATACTGAGAAAATGTTGAAGGCTAAAAACAAGAGGATCCAGGAAGTATTTCAGAGGAGGAGAAGGGGAATTTAAATTAGGACTCCCAAAAATATTTTTTAACTTTTTTTTTATATTGTTAGCTTGAAATAAAAAAAAAATGAGAATATTCATATTGGAAATACTGTTTTGTATGCAATGAGATCAACATATGGTAATTATTTTGAATAAATTTAGTAAAATCACAAAAAATAGTAGACTTGGGTAAGGGAGAAGGCATGACCCCCCTCCCATCTGAGAGGAAAAAGGTATTAGCCAACTTAAATTTCTTGGCATTTGGCGAGTTAGGAGAGGGGGTACTAATATGCGGCATAACTTATGCCCCTTCAATTTTTGAAACTGAGTAGGTATCAGTGCCCCCTCTCCTAACTCACCAAGTGCTAGAAAATTTAAATCGAACTTTCAAGACTATAAGAGAAAATGAAAGAAATGGGTTTGAATGAGACATATCAAAAAATAAAGTGAAGAATTGTTCCAGTTTTTGAATGGAACAATTCCTCTCATTTCTTGCACCTCTACATGAATGGTCCCACTTCAAAAGACTATGCAGTAGAAATGACAACTGGAATTCATATAGTAAATAGGACAAAATTAAAATTATACAGAAATAATTAAGTAAAATCTTAAATAAAACAAAGTTTCAATAATTAATAGGATGTTAAATGTAATGAAACTTTTATAACAAAAGTTAGTTCTTTGTAATCATCTCTACCAAGTTCTCAGAATTCAACCAAGAACATAATCTCCAAGAAAATTCTGGAACTATCCTCCTAGAGCTAATTTATAGAATATTATAAAAATAAAAGAGCTAAACAACAGTAGGCCTACATACTAATACCATACATTCTACTTCTTCATATTCTTTTATTACAAATTCGGCTCCCATTCAGCTACTCCAGTACAAAGAATGGTTTGTAAGCTCTACATATAATAAATACCAATTACAATTTCAAATAAAACAAAACCAGCCCCTCAACATGCCAGATTTCCACACAACAAACACCGTTTCTAAAACTCTGTACACAAGGCTTCTACAACTTCAATAAAAAAAAATTTGTTCATGCAGACCACAAGTGAGGGACTTTCTTGTTTCAGTTTACGACATACCTTCAGATACATAAATCATTCAAAAACTTGTCATCATGATGTCCTGGTCTTTGTTTTTGATCCTTTGAAATTTTGAAATTCACTTAATGCAATAATAAAAATAATTAGCTATCCTGAAGCACAAAACAAAAAAATATTTTAACGTAAATAATCAGGTTCAAGCAGTATCTTGATAAAATTAAAAGGAGTTAGAATTGCTGCTATTAAAACAAATAACATTACAAAATAAAATTTTAAACAACTTTACCTTGCCTATATAATCTCTGAACACTCCTTCGTATACATTGGATCCATTCACGGAATTAATTATTGTTCCTGGGTTTGGATTCCTGAAAATTTATTTTACATTTATTACATTGATCAAAAGCAACTTACACATCTGAAAAAAATCTTCAATTCCACTTACTCCGGGCTATATGCTATGTCATCAAACATCATTGTAATTATGTGATCTGCAGGTACACCATGTTCTCTAAGAACGTGATATGCATGACATACATCAGCCTGAAACATTAATGGCATATGTTACTTAATGTTCTGCAGTTGTTGTTTTTATTTATTTGTAGGTGTCCACAAATCATACTTTTCATAATATTTTTATTTTATGTTAATAATAACAGAAATGATATTACAGTATACAACATTATGGTAGCTTAGTAGAAATTGCAGTAATATTTATAATAACAATAATAATAATAACCACAAATACTACACGTACAAAGATACATTGAACTATGTAGATCTCTCTCCATAAATGACATAAGTTAAACAAATAATCAATTCAATAAAATTAAATATCACCTGATGTCTGTAGTTTCCATATCCGTTCGAACCAGCAACCAGCACTGCCCAAATTTCACCAGTAGGTAGCTCACTACCACTGCAACCCCATGTAACAAATGTCATGAAAGCCCATACCAACACTAAAAATATAGAATTCGCCATAACCTAAAACAAAATAAATTACACACTTTCATAAAAGCTTTATACTTTCTCCAGAAATGAAATCACGTTAAAACAACATAACACTTACTGACCAGCAGCAAGCGTACACTTGTTCTTCTGACAGCTCCGCCAAGCCAACTGAGGCACCCAGCCAGCGACTCACAATCGAACACAGTGGCTGGCACGGCCAGGGCACAGCGGCAGGCGCTCACTGCTGCTCTTTGACAATGGGGAACGCATCTTCCTCCTCCGGAGCGGGGCAGCGTTTTTGCCGAGATGAAGGTCATTTTTATTCGCGGTAATCATTGCGCAACGTTGCGAAAATTTCGTGATGTTAATTTGGGACTAACCTAATTCGTATTTTTTATAGAAAAAAAAACTGAGAGATATCTTTGCGTGTTTGATATCTCCAGATACAGCAATATTTATTTATTGTAAACAAAAAACAGTTAAAAACTGCGTGACGTACAATGGGGAGAAGAATAGCTATCAAACAATTCCAAAACATTTAGGAAAAGCAATAAGGAAATCTCAGAAACAGCAAAATCTGCTCGGAAATATAATCATCGACATTCGAAACTATTTATTAATAACGATGAAAAGAATAAATACTTACAGTTCTATTTATACAACCTAAAAGTTTTAAGAAACTGAGCATTATTTAAAGATGTCATTACTTAAGGGTACTACTATAGGGTACTTTACCCTATAGTAATTACTATAGGGTAAAGTTAATTGCAAATTAACGTAAGTAGTTCACGACAAGGTGACCACATCTTCAAAAACAGAAAACGGGCCCTGGCAACGAAAAAGTGGATAAATCCATATGCTAAATTTAGAAAAAACTAGAGGTGCTACAGAATGGCACAGACTTTCTCGTAGTAAAGTTTTCTAATTTCCTTTTTGTGGACTGGTACCAGAGGCGGGATTCAAGGGGGGGACTGCCCCCCCCCCATATTGGGACATTTTTTTAAAAACGTTTCATTTCGCGGATCTTCAAATTTATATCATAAACGATTTACTTTTTTCTGTATTTTGAAAAGAATTTTAACGATGACTAAGCGAACAATAATTTTATTAAGCTGAGCTAATACGATACATTAATAAATTGATGAACTTTAGTTCAGTAATATAAAACGCGCGTTCAGTGTTACTGTGAATATTCCGTAATAATAAATCATCTTTCAATTATATTGCTTTTAAATGTTATTTACTAAGAAATTTAACAGTTTCTTATCTAAAATCATGAGTAATAACACTCGAATTAACATTATGATTAAAAAAAGTATTACCATTACAAATTTCCTAGCGTTCTTAAATATTTCAAATGCTGAAAAATAGGTGCTTCTCACGAAACAACGTTTTCACAGAAATCGTTTGAAAAACTTCATTGGAAGTCATTTGCATCTCTTCCACTCACAAATGCAATAATATATACGTTGCAATTTGTATTATTGCTTATGCAATAATACAAATTGTAATTATGCTATTATTGCTTATGCAATAATACAAATTGTAATTATGCTATTATTGCTTATGCAATAATACAAATCCCTGGAAATATGCTTATTAAAGTTCTGAATTATATTTAAAAAATGCATTTGTGTAATTTTTAAAAACAAAAAATAATGAACAATAATACTGACTTGAAATCTGAGATGTGGGTTTTTGGTGTTGGGTTCCCAATTGTAGAGGGAATTATAAACTTGGCCCCCGATTGTGCATTATTTTTCCCTAGAGACAAACGTTTGCGGAAGAAATGGTATAAAGCCATTCAAAGGAAAATGTTTCACCAAACACAATCCTCTAAGGTAAGATTTAGACTAATTCATTCTTACATACACGTTAATAATTGAAACATTATAGGCTAATGATAGAGAAATGTTTTTCAATGATTAAATGTATGATCTTGGTATTCAGCGTGATGTATGGTTATGTTTCATATTCACCCATTGTGGAGAAAATATGTATTCCTAAAATATATTATGTACAATTCCTTAAACTATTGGGTACTGACATTATTATTGAACTATAATTAATATTTGGTAGATGTGTGAAGCCCATTTTCGTCCTGAAGACATCAATTGGCAAAAGACTATCCAGTGAAAGTGAGTTAAAAAAAATTGTTTCGATAATTTCACCGAATTCTAAAGTTGCCCGAAGAATGTGAGCAATTCCACCAACTGAAATGTTATTACAAATGGATATGAATATCTGTGAATGTGGTAATTTATTTGTTTGTATTATTTTATATGTTTGACAGTAAATAATGTATGTTTTATAAAGTCGACTTAAAAAAATCATTAAACGAACAATAGTCTTTGTTGCACTACTGCAGTAGGATGAAATTACGTGTACTTGTCACTAGTATCATATTCATCATGGTGTGTGTTGGTGTGGTGAGGTGGATTGCGGGTCTCTCACTTCCCGAATGGTGCCTGAAATGGAGGAGCATTCAGCACATGTATTAATTATGTTTTCATGTTTTAGTTGCAAGCCCTGAGGATGGAAATAAACTTTCCGAAACGTCGGCAAACAACTAATAGTTCGTGTTTACTTATGACCAAACCCCGTTAACCTGCCTTCCAATGTTTGAAATAAAAATTGCTAGCCTTCAGGGAATATCAGTTCGGAATGCAACAATGTCTGGGGAGCTAATTTCTGTGAAGTACGTCTTATTGTTACATGTATGAAAAGCAGTTATAATTGTCAAATTTGTGTTGATATTTGCTTGAAAATATTTAGTTTTTGCGTCAAATGTTCTACGATTTGTAATGAGTTTTACAAAAAATGATGACTGATAAGTGTTAATGCGGAGAGAAATAGTATTAAATAATTATATATATATATATATATATATATATATATATATATATATATATATATATAGAGAGAGAGAGAGAGAGAGAGAGAGAGAGGTATAGACAGATATAGATAGAGAGAGGGGGGGACGTCTGGTCATCTTATTCAAGGGTAAAACAATGAAAACAAAAACCTAGGCGCGTGTAGCCTAAAACAAGAGTGGAGGGTCAACAACATTTTTTGGCTCCCTTATTCATCAAAAGTTTTATTTGCATGTGACATTTTTCTTGATAATTTTCCGTGCATTTTTTAAATGTATTCTGGAATAGCTGTAAGAGGAATTGACTCCGACGGTATTTTTCGGGATAAATTCGTATTTTTTGACAGTTTTAGATTCGCTAATTTTGGATATTTTGACACATTTAAAGGAGGATCGAGTGCCCTCCTTTCAAGGATAGATTCGCAAATTTTTTCGAGTTTTTTAATAGAATTCATCCGTTACACCGCAGGTCCGCTCACAATACACATTTTCAATTATTTCTTTTTAGTTTTGGGAAATTTTAACATTTTTTACATATTTCATCCAACATTTTTTATGTAATCGTCACCACAGCCAGGAAAAATATGAAGTATGAAATAACAAAATGTTACAAAAATATGAAATGAAAAAGATTGGAATATGAAATGAATAAATAAAAAGGGATATTATATGTAATGTCAAAAAAAGCATTCGCATTTACAAACTAAATTCACACAATTTGAAATTGCATTAATAAAATATTTATTAAATCGTTCAAACGTGAAAACTCAAAGAAGACAATCATTGTAGCATGGTCTTCGTAGTGCTAGACATCTGCGAGAATCAATATTTCTTAGAAATTGGGATTAAAGATAAAGAAACACGATGTCGTTAATACTTTCCACACCTAAAGTATCATACTCAGCTCTCACGAGTACTTCTCAGCTCACACGCTCCTATACTTTGACGTGGCCATGACATTAGGTTATTGTTACACCTTCTGCCTCATAAAATTAATCTTTTGAACGTCCTTCTCAACGGGGCTCGTGACTTCAGAAACATGCTTACCACTGTTAAAAGGATTCATTTTATACGAGAGGAGGTGTAACAATGATCTAATGTCATCGTCCACTTTAAAAAATCGAAGTATAATCAAGGAAATCGGCAGCGCCTGCTCAGTGCACTTCGATGTAGGTGGCGTTTTCCGATTTCCCCTCTTCAGTAACCCTGAAGAGGCGGGAATTTATTCAATTGTTAGGGGTACAAAATACTACAGCCGATCAGGCTTTTGCAGTAATGAGAGGATCTAACTTAAATACACTAACTTACAAACTATTATCTTATAACTTCTATTTACAAGGTCACTTTGGACATGTTTTAGTTTTTGTTTGATTTTTTCTTGTTTCCGTGCGCGTCAACTGCTTTGGTTATTAGTCCCGTTAGTGTAGTGCATGTTTTTTCTCGGGAGTGGCGGTGATCTTCTCCCACTAGATGGCGAGATCCGGCGCCGACCTATCGTCGGCTAGTGGGGTTTCCCACTAGCGGGGCACCGCCCCAGTTGAGACAAGTTCTAAGTCCCCGACCAGTCTCCCAGAATATGTGGTAGTGTAGTGCATGTTAGTGTAAGTGTGTGTGTAAGGGGAGAGGATAGGACAAGGAAGAGGAAGGACAGATCGCGCGCAGTCCGTGGCCCGTTTGGTAAGGTACTGCTCCGGCATTCGCCTGGTGTTGATCGGAGAAACCACGGAAAACTACCGATCAAAGCAGCCGGCCGCTAGAATTCTCCTCCAGACAGCGACTGAATTCGACCAAGCTGAAAAGTTAGTGTCGAAAATCAGAACTCGAACCTTGGACCTCCCGGTCAGAGGTGCTGCAGTGACATCAGTTGATGCATTGAGTTACCGCTCCCGGTCTGTTTTAGTTATACATGAAAATTTTGTGAGATAGCTTTTCAAAATGTTCTGTTTTCTGTGTATCGTTGCGGTACTAAAACGCACGGGGAATGAGCGAGTACTCACAATGTTGACGCATTGGGACGCGCGGACAGTCGGATGGCTTGTGCTTCCCAATTATAAATATTCATAAGCGTCCATAGGCATATGAACATCTAATAGCGTGACAGCACACATCGGTGCTCTGTCTGGCTTGCAACTACTAGACGCCAGCGAGAGCGCTCGCCAGGCCCTCTTTGATTTCAAAATGATTTTGTCGTCATTGCTGCAATATGTGGATTATTGGATGAAAATAAATGGCTGTTGTGCAACCATTTAAGTACGAGATGCCACTGTTCTCTATCATCAATCTTGTAGTTTTTCAATTTTAATTTTTTGTTTGTAATTTTCTAAAATTCAGAGTTCGCTAAAAGTGGGACCAGCACATTTTTTAAGCGTCCTTTGCTGTATCCGAGGACAAAGTTTAATCCATAAATTTGGAGCCATTTTTGAGAAAGTTTTGGAAATGTAATTGAGGTTTCATGTAAAATATTTCTAACTCGAAGGGCTTCAAATTCGTTCATTTTTAGAAGAAATCGTCTGAACGGTTTCGGCACAAGCTTTGATCCCCCCCCCATGAACGAAAGAGAGGCATGTTAGCCATTTTTTCGGTATCAAGGGCCCACAAACGTGAATTCTGTCTGCACGTGTAAGAGAAAGTAATTTACTACATTTAGTAACAATATTTACCTACGTTTTCGATACCAGTTCCCACAAAACGAGTTTTTCTGTCGAAAATTCACTGATTTTTGCCGCAACATGACAATAGTTTCTCTTTACTACGTAAAGTAATAAAAACCTAAGTAATAACTGATGTATCAAGAAGTTTGTGTTCAACTGTTACTATTGCTTCTTATTCTTCATAAATGTACGTGTCATACTTTGCTGCTTAATTTTGGCGTGTAATGTCGCTTTGAATTAAACGTTATAAGCGATTAAAATTTAGTGGATAAGGAAATATTTAATATTATTCCCAGTTTTAGGTAATAAAATAAAATTCATCTCTTTCATTTTAAATATATCTCCGGACTATTAGTGCTACAGTTGCTTGCTTCTTTTTTCTCGATGTACAGACAAATTGCTCTGTGTCTCGTGTGAAAGTGAGTCATTCGACCTTGAACGGTCATCGCTCTTGAAGTAGCTCCCGGATTTAGCTCGAACAGCTGGTGGCTGCGCTTTGCTCCCGACCCATTTTTCTGGTGAACTCTGGCAATACGAGTAATAAACTTAATTTCATGTTCATTACATTGAAATGGACGGTTTGTATTGAATAGACGGCTACCATTTCAATTTTTTAGGGGAGATTTAATAATTGATTTTTTCGTGTTTCCGGGCGCATCAACTGCTTTGGTCATTAGTCCCGTGAGTGTAGTGCATGTTTTTTCTCGGGAGATGGCGGTGATCTTCCCCCGCTGGATGGCGAGATCCGGCGCCGACCTACCGTCGGCTAGTGGGGCTTCCCCCTAACCAGGACCCTCCCACCAGCGGGGCACCGCCTCAGCCAAGATAGTCTCTAAGTATCCGGCCGGTCTCCTGGGATATGTGGTAGTGTAGTGCATGTTAGTGTAAGTGTGTGTGTAAGGGGAGAGGATAGGACAAGGAAGGGGAAGGATAGATCGCGCGCGGTCCGTGGCCCGTTTGTTAGGGTACTGCTCCGGCATTCGCCTGGTGTTGATCGGAGAAACCACGGAAAACTACCGATCAGAGCAGCCAGCCGCAAGAATTCTCCTCCAGACAGCGACTGAATTCGACCTCGCTGAAAAGCTAGTGTCGAAAATCCTGCCGCCGTGGGGAGTGTAACCTAGGACCTCCCGGTCAGAGGCGCTGCAGTGACATCAGTTGACTCGCCAACCCAAGGGAAGCCACCCTTCTGCAAAGACCGCCAGGACGAGGAAGGCCAACGACCTGGAAAGGTCGTTCTCCACAGCTGACTTCGTGTTCGTTTACGGTTATATTTGTGAAAGCGCCGAGCCAGGGCTTATCTACGCCTCTCAGGCATAAATAACAACAGACTCTTGATTAGAACTGACATAATCACCATGAAGCACTGACCGCGCTCTGACCTTTATCTTATAAGTGTTCAATTTAATTTTTTTTGTTTGTTTGTGATAATCTGTAGTTATAAGATTTTACTTATTGATTTTTTCGTGAGTAGAATTAAGACTTAGAAAATGGGAATAATACCGCTGTGCTCATGCACAGACATTTAACCAATAATTTTAGTACTTTTTTGGATAATTTTTAAATTTGATTTTCTTATTAAATTTCACATTTTCTTACAATCATTTTGTTTTTATTGACTTCATAAAGTAGCCACGTCCATCCACCATCCATATTTCAGGCTCTTGCCGCCTCCTGAGCTAGCCGGCAACTTGACTCAGGTAAGAAGGGAGTAAATCACGCGAAATCTGGCACATCCGACGTGCGGTCGACGGCGACTCGAAGAACGCACGCCGTCACTATATATATGCATGCATGCATGCATGCATGCACGCATAAGATGGACATTATGTAAACACACCATAGTTACATACATTTTACTATAGAGTTGGAAAATATTTCTTACTCCGCACTCAATGAGACGATGTTCAAATATTGGATTTGTGATGATATACTTGTTTTAAAAGAATTAATTTCATACAAATATTAAGATTGCGCTATAGATATAATATTTAAATTACAAAAGGCGATAGATTTATAACATTGTTTTTACGCATTCATAAGGCTATGTATTAGTTGACTATCAACTCTGGATATTTAATTTATACGTGAAATTATCCTTGCTTGTCCGTGAAATATGCTGCAAATGTTGTAAGAGCTGGAAATTATTCATTTTTGTTTCTTCGTAGAAGTCGGAAAGAACTACTACTCGCGCAACTTTTCTTGAACGATGGATTGAGGAAATGTGGGCGGAGTGGGGGTATTAGCTACAAAGTTGGCCACAAGAGTATTTACAGTAACGCCAACCTCTGAAAAATCAAAGTCAACCTGCTACGTGTGCGGCCAGGTCATCGCTCTGGGTAGGCAACAGCAGAGACACTAGTAGGAGTTTTAGGTGTCTCCCTTGGAGGACCTGCCTCAGCCATTTCTTTATAGATATTGATAATAAACCTAAACAGAAGTTCTTTACTATGGAAGCATCTAGCTTAGACTAGCTTCTGTTTCGCCCCAACAAAGTTTTAATGCTTGGAATGTTGCTATCAGTGATCGCTGCGAGCTTTTGCCTTCAACTGTTTATTGCTCAAGGGAGGGGGAAGCAAGGTCATCGTTCAAGAAAAGTTGCGCGAGTAGTACCGTTTCTGGCTATCGAAATTAGATAGCCGCAGATATACACCACAGGAACTTCGTTTGAATTGTTTGAATTCTTTCAAGTAATGGCTGAAACGAGGGCAGAAATTACAGTATTATAATATTACGAAACCGTTCCCAATAATGCGATAGAATGTCTGCTGTTGTAGTACCTGTAGTTTTCCTTAAAATTATCTGCCTCTTGACTCGCTAAACAACAAATAATGTTGCTCTATGAGCGGCTGCCACTTTGGGCGCTTCCGGTAATCTTAGGTAGAATGCTTCTTAAATATGTCTTCAAGTTGAAAATAGTATAAATATCGATTTATTATTCTATTTGATAATTAATCCTAAATTATAAAAATACAGGCACCTCTTCCCAAAATTATAAAATAGGTCAGCAATAGAAAATAATGTAAGCCGTCAAAATGATTCCGTTCTTCTACTTAACCTTAGACACTTTTTTTTATTAATTTATTTTTTTAGTGTTTGGAAATAACACAGTGTGGCCGAAGACCAGACTGCGCAGACATTGAACAGGGCCTTTGTTTTTTCGTCTTTGTTCAGGTTTAACACTCAAATTACAAATTTGTTTAATTTGAAGCACTGATTCCATACTGTGTCGACCGTCAAATTCCGCGGCTACAACAGGTATGGAGTTGCTTTTATAATGTCGTGTGGCACTAATTAATGATGAACACTTTTCCGTCAAGTCTTCGTATATTTCTTCTCGGGTTATTCACGTACAAGTTTTTAAGCACTATTGAAAACTTCTTGTTAGTGGGGTCCTTATAAGAGTGGAATCGCCTACTGGAATTAATTAAATGTTTGATAGCCTTTCTGAAATCTGCAATGGTTTGATTCGTTTTTTTTAAATATCTGAGATGAACTGATTTATTATGTTAGTTTTTATTTCCCTGTTGAATTCTTAATGCTTTCTATATCGTTAACATGAATAGGAGGAATTTTGACATCTTCGTTTTCTTGATTCGAAGTGTCGTTAATGTAGATGAACCTCGGTTCTTTATTTAGTTTCTCTAGTGGTGCGTATCCGTTTCC
>BLKR01015920.1:0-44822 GCA_011170035.1 Teleogryllus occipitalis
GGGCGGGGCTGGGCGGGGCTGGGCGGGGCTGGGCGGGGCTGGGCGGGGCTGGGCGGGGCTGGGCGGGGCTGGGCAGGGCTGGGCGGGGCTGGGCGGGGCTGGGCGGGGCTGGGCGGGGCTGGGCGGGGCTGGGCGGGGCTGGGCGGGGCTGGGCGGGGCTGGGCGGGGCTGGGCGGGGCTGGGCGGGGCTGGGCGGGGCTGGGCGGGGCTGGGCGGGGCGGGGCGGGGCGGGGCGGGGCGGGGCGGGGCGGGGCGGGGCGGGGCGGGAGCTGGGCGGGGCTGGGCAGGGCTGGGCAGGGCTGGGCGGGGCTGGGCGGGGCTGGGCAGGGCTGGGCGGGGCTGGGCGGGGCTGGGCGGGGCTGGGCGGGGCTGGGCGGGGCTGGGCGGGGCTGGGCGGGGGCTGGGCTGGGCGGGGCGGGGATGGGATGGGCGGGGCGGGGCTGGGCGGGGTGGCGGGCTGGGCGGCGCTGGTCTGGGTGGGGCTGGGCGGGGCTGGACGGGGCTGGACGGGGCTGGGCGGGGCTGGGCGGGGCTGGGCGGGGCTGGGCGGGGCTGGGCGGGGCTGGGCGGGGCTGGGCGGGGCTGGGCGGGGCTGGGCGGGGCTGGGCGGGGCTGGGCGGGGCTGGGCGGGGCTGGGCGGGGCTGGCCCAGCCGGGGCGGGGCGTCGCCTTTAAGGCCGGGGCTAATTCTGGCGGGGCTTAGGGCGGCGGCGCCGGCGAATATTGCGCCTGCGCAGAGTCCCTTAACAGCCTCTCGCGCGCCGCCCGCGCGCCCATTATTTTTGTATTATATTGGGGAGACGCGCAAGTTGGGAAGATGCAGTGCGCGGCAGCACGAGCTGCGTTATCGGGGTACATTGCTTGGTACTGCGCGCTGTAATTATTTTCTTGGCTAATACAACGTCTTGAAAAGAAAAGGTGTTCAGTACAGGTTTAAACTACATTACAGTGCATATTAAAATGTGTCCCTTTCAGGATTTATAAAATGTCATTGAAATGTAGACGAAAGGTAATAAGGTATACCTTTCCTTCCGATATTTCAATACAACATTGTGGAAAATCGCAATAGTAATAGCAAAACAGTATTATAAAATTAATATTTGTTAATTAGAATCAATTTAGTCGTTAAATAAAATCACTCTTGTTTTTGTGTTGATTCCATTAGAGCGCATTTCCTTTTCAGCTTTTCGCAGCCCTCAGCACCCACCCCCACATCTTCGTACTACACTGATTAGAAGCGCAAGTTGGGAAAGATGCAATGGGCGCTTGCATGGATTGTTTTATCCTATTGTATTGGGTGATGTAATGAACTAGAATTATGTTCGTGCTATACTTGCGAGCGAAAGGGAAGGTAAAGGGTTGACAATGAATTCAAAAGTACTTTACCAACTAAATGAAATGTCTGACTTAAATAAATAGCGTTAAGCAATAGGGAAATTGTGTCCGCTAAAACTTAGAAGGAGAAGATCCCTTAACATCATCTAATGCAGCGCGCGCGCATATTTTGTTTTGTGAAACGGTTAGTTCGTCAAGATGAGGAATGAACAGTGCTCGAATAGCTGATCTGATTAATTGTTGGATAATTTAATATTTTATTGGAATTACACTCGATATTTCATCTTAATCTACGAACAATTAAAAAGAAAGTAAATAGTATCAGAACTACTTCACTGGACACCTATAAATTGAATTTCATGTTTTGCTGTCAAATGTCTTTCCTAAGTGGACTAAAAATTAGCGTTCAATAGTCATTTCTCACTGTATATACAGGTGAAAAGAAGCTTTCGCTTATGCAATGGAATTAGAAACTACCGAAAATATATTGAGGCGTATGGCTGTAATTCTTAGTCTATAGAACTTCTGACCTTGAAAAGGAATCTAGCACAAAATTATTAGCGAGATTATGAGGCTCCTTCTTTATATAGTAGTATAGGTAAATATTTCCAATGTTTGTAATTCTGAAGTGGAAAGGGTTTTTTGATGTTCCAGAACGGAAAACTGCAAATTAATAATTTTGCAATAATGAACAATTTTATAAATAATATCGAAACGTGCGCTATATGGCGCGGGAGTGTCCCCGAATTGTCTGAGAGGTGAATATTGCAAAATATCAGTTTTGAAAATAGATGTAAAATTACTGCTAAATACCTCATTTAATAATGGCTAAAATGGTAAATGTCGTAAATACTGATATTTGAACACTATTACTTCGCCAAAACTTCCAATTCCCAAATATTTTTCCTATCCTGGACCCGCCTTCGCATACTTTATTTCTTCGTCTCGGTTTCATAATATTCGTTCACTTAAGTTGTTTGGCAATAAAAGAGGGGATGACATTAAAATGATCTTTCGCAAGTAAATGTGGATTATGTGACAAATGTTATTAAACGTTTTCAAATTCACTAATTCTATTCCATATGCTGATCATGTCATGCCGTAATGTATGACATTATCTGTATTGATATTATTTATTGCACTGCGACGCGGTGCGAATACCGCTGCCCCTGTGCCTTCTGCGCCGATAGTCTCAACTCTTAGGAAGAACACGCCTTTCACGGCGAAGGTTCGTGCTAGAGATCTTTGGGGGAAATTTAGCCTGTCAGCTTCTCTCTTGGTTGGTTGAGAATATTGGTTTGTAATAATTAACTATAAAAATCACTGATGACGATATTTCAGCGCTGCCGGAATGTGCTTAAAGCTGGGAAATTTGGTGTTGCTCATTTTTCGTGTTGGTACCCTGTCACTGGCAACATTTAACTTATTTAACTAGTAACTTACAAGTTTTAACACGTGACTTGTAGTTTTTATTACGTGTGTGTTTGTTACACGACAGGTTAAAAATCTAGGGAAGTTTGTCTTGGAAAAAATATGAAGAAAGTTAACACGTATTGATAGATGGGGTGTTTCTTTTTACTGTCTGTCGACACTTCTGCGAGTGCGGGGGATATTGGTCTACTCGAACTTTAACTGTAGGATCCCCCCTCCTTCCAGTCCCAGGGATTCGTAAATCTTTGCGAAGTACTCTCGAAGTCTCCCTCTGACCGACTTCGCTCCTCTCTCGACTTCTTTTCCTTCTGCCTGTGAAATTCACCTCGCGTGGAATATGATACCTTGCTCTCACGCTGTTTGTCATCTCCGGTTTCCTTTCATTCTGTCTCCGAATTCAATCCCAGTATTTCAAGTGACGTCACTTGTTAGAGCTTATATAATAATAATAATAATAATAATAATAATTAATAATAATAATAATGCAAATCATTTGAAAAATGAGCTATTGATGGGTCAAATTATTTGGTGACAACAGGAAACTATACTTTAAAATTATAATTGCAACTACTGTTAGACACTACGTGTCATGAGAATGAGTGCTCATTTCATCAGGTCATAAAAATACGTTGAGGTATACAAGAACGGTTATACATCCCAAACTGGCATAAAAATGTACAATGACGTAAACAACAACTATGAAAAGAAACACGCACGCGCACGCACGCACACACACACACACACACACACACACACACACACACACACACACACACACACACACACACACACACACACACACACACACACATATATATATATATATATATATATATATATATATATATATATATATATACACAGAGAGAGGAAGAGACCCAATGCTCTCTTGATAAATACAAAGAGAAAATAAAAAAAGTTGGCGCGAACGCTACGGTGGACGACGCGAGCGGCTAGCGCGTGACCGGGTCTCTCCCGCGAGACTTTGGCGAGGATCGGCGAGACGGCAGTTAAAAACGGTAGTTGGAGCATCGGAGCGAAAGTGGCGAGCGAGACAGGTGCGTTACGCTGGAGGGCACAGGATTATAAGAATTAATGTCGTTATGGTGAATGAGAAAGTTCAGTTGGATTGGGAATTGCATTCAACTGAAGCGCCATCTACTGGAGTTGCAACAAAATGAGCAGTATAAAAAACTTATTGAAAAACACGTAGATGTGCCAACTTTCATGGAGGTCAGTCACACGGTGTTGTAATGTTTATATCTCTCTCTCTCTCTCTCTCTCTCTCTCTATATATATATATATATATATATATATATATATATATATATATATATATTGAATTCATCAAGCAGAGACGTGATTACAATCAAGAAACTTCTTTAAATTAATTGGTACTAATATTCAGTTGTATCATAAAAAAATCGATATGGTTCGACCTCTTTCTGCATTTAGTTTCCACATAACAAAATCTATGAGAAAAATTGTACTTTCCGGCGTAGTCCGACGAAGTATATTATTGCTTCTACTCAATTTACACAAGTGATTTGAAAAATATTTCAATTTTGAAGTAGGTATTAGATCAGAGCTGTCTTAACCCAAGTCACATTTAATAATTAGTAACGTATGTGTTAAGAATCATTATAATAACGTGATTGGCAAACACTTCCCCTGTTGTCGCTGAGTTTCGACCACATCACACACATCGAATGAACGTCTTTCGACACTTCTATTACAATGTAGTATACTGGAGAAAGATTGCACATTGCTGAGGCCAGTAAAAGATTCACTCTGGAGGTTGGCGTCTTGCTTCTCGGCCACGCCCCCTCCGCACCGTGCGCAAGGGGGTTCCCCTGGCCGGCTTCGAGATCCCCTCCATTCCCAAGCGGCGCACGTGCGGCTCGGAATTCCCACCCCTGCGGCCTTTCTCTCCACCTTCCGCCGCTCGCCTTTCACTCGGCTGGAGCGGCCCCGCCTCCCTCCCCCCTCCCCCGCCCGCTCCCGCTTCCGGTCACTTCCGCGCTTCGACCGGAGAGCTCATATCTCCTGCCAGACGCCTCCACTTGTCTTCGCCGCCGATCGCCAGCCAGGGCTCGCCTCGCCTCGCCTCGCCTCGCCTCGCCTCGCCTCGCCTCGCCTCGCCTCGCCTCGCCTCGCCTCGCCACGCCCACTGCCGGGCAGAGGCTTGCAGACCGTCGCTAACTCCCTCCTGGCTCTGAGTTTCTCTGTTTCCGATCATTCCTGCTACTCCTTAATTACTCACGGATCATTCCTACCCTTCTCGTCCGACCCCACCTCCCGCGGGGGGTGGGACGACAGCGCTGCATACCCCACCCTGAAAGTACTCTGCCCCAAACAGTGTGTAGTTTTGGCCTACTAGCGGGAAAGAATTAAATTCTCGACTGAACTGAAATAGAAATATTGTTATATTTCTGTGTAGTAGTATGTCTCAACTATGTAAAAACGTCGTTAGTTTTCTCTTGAACGTCACTTGAACCCCATGGTGCATCTTTAAAAACGTCATTCGCCGCTCCAGCACTATTCAGTTCTGACTGATCCTTTTCAAACCATCATGTTCTCTTGGTCGGGATACTCCACATGTCTCATTCTGAGATTGGTGGGTTTATTAGTAGTCATTTACATGGTTTAACGATTATTTTTATGTGAATAATATTTAAGTATTAATTTATTTTGTGCCTAGAAATATTAATGGAAAATGTGAGTGATTTATATTAAACGAATGACACATTCTCTAAATTCAAGTCCAGTTTTAGCACGTTATACACCATTATACACCTTTCGGACCATATAATTTTAAAACTAGTACTTTTTGGTTCTTAATCCTGAAAATACTAGCTGCTTATACCTGCAGTCAATTCACCTTTGTCTCTTCACAACTCAATACATTGCTATGGCTCTCTCTCTCCCTCTCTCCAACTCTCCCTTCCTCTCTCTCTCCCTCTGTCTCTCTCCCTCGTGCTTTGAAACTCGCCTACCAGATTAACAGAATTTTCTTTCTTTTCTTTAAATCTAGAACAGGGTATAGCAACGTTTATTACTACGCATAAGACAGCACTTTCATCGCAGACAAAATTGTACCCGGATATCCGGGAGTCCAAAATACGTCTTATATTCCATCCCTTCAGCTTCCCTATCGTTCTTTTCATTAAATCTTCATTTTATTACATTTGCCTTCTCTTTTCATTTTTTCTCAAAGGGCTCCATCGCGAGCGCTTCGCGTCGTTTCCTCTCCTGGGCTTCGTCCACCCCCTTCGCCCCCGTCCGCCCCCGTCCGCCCCCGTCCGCCCCCGTCCGCCCCCGTCCGCCCCCGTCCGCCCCCGTCCGCCCCCGTCCGCCCCCGTCCGCCCCCGTCGCCCCCGTCCGCCCCCGTCCGCCCCATCCGCCCCCGTCCGCCCCGTCCGCCCCCGTCCGCCCCCGTCCGCCCCGTCCGCCCCCGTCCGCCCCCGTCCGCCCCCGTCCGCCCCGTCCGCCCCCGTCCGCCCCGTCCGCCCCCGTCCGCCCCCGTCCGCCCCCGTCCGCCCCCCCGTCCGCCCCCGTCCGCCCCCGTCCGCCCCGTCCGCCCCATCTCTGGTTAGGAGTAGTAATTTTGGATACATCTGCAGCGCTTCGGCTGCCTTGCATATGTACGGCGTACGGCTTCTTAAGTATCTGAAGAAAGACATTACTGTGTTTAACTCTATGAGACCACAAACATCCTATTGTAGGAGTAACAGTTTTGTAGTAGTTTGATGGTTGCATTTAGGTAACACTTCACAAATATCAAAATAGACTTACACTTTGTAGTATTTATTAAACCTATTCTATATATGATTCAACATTCCGAATATGATTTCCTTGCACATCAGCTGTTTTGTCAGTTGATACAGAGATGGGACTATCGCCAATTTCTCATAAATTGAATCCGTTTTCAAACAATGAATGAAATTCATTTTTTCCATAGTCTCTCTTATTGTAGAACTCTGTGGAATTCTTTCTTGTGGATATTTTTACAGAAATTCACGTAGCATTGGATTGCTTAATTTCCATTTGGGAATGTCGGCACAAACCATAACACAACACAAATGAATTCAAAAGTTAGATTTATGACACTCAATACTTTCGTGATCATGCGAATTAATCAATAAGAATCGTTTTTGTGTTCGGATAAGTTTCATCGAAATTTGTGTTTGATGACACGACGTGAATGTATGTTGAAAGATTTGAAATCACAGAGCACATGCCATATTTGTTTTACGTAACTGGCAAAGAAGTGTTTTCCTTGTGTAGAAAAGTGTTCAAATTCTTCAGTGAAGTGCTTGAGTCATAAACTCATGTCAGAGATATTTTGTCCTTCGGCATTTTTAAGTAAAATGTAGAATAAGTTTTACTAAAAATATAAACTGAATCCACAATGTCGCTGTTCAATATTTCTCAAGGATTAGGGAATAAAAACAAAGCAGATTCAAATTTAGCATATTGACTCTTAGATCGTTTAAATTTCACTAAAATGTTTTTACGATAGCAATGTTGCTAGATTGCTCTGGAAACTCGTACTCGCCTGCGCTACATTCTTACGCAGCGTTACCACTGCTCCATGAGTTTTAATCCAAAAGCAGCAGTGCAGCGACGTGATTTTACTTCAGATTTTGGGCCCGAAGAGATAATTTCAACAATGGCGGAGACTCGCGCGTGACTGTCAACGGCGCCTCCTGTGCAGGTGTTTGTAGTTTCTGGTGAAGGGTATCAAGGTGTAGGGAGACCCCTCAAAGATACGTCGGGGGTTCGCGATGTAGCTTGCTAAACGTATCATTTTCACAAACCAGCTTGCGTTCTGTTCTCTGCGATACTCGTGCTGAAAACTAACACACCAGAATCTATGGATTGCGCCGTCGTCTTGTCCTTTTATTTGCAATACCGTCGATATAATGAAAAGACTCGTTTCAACGCGATGCAATAGCGGCATTTAAAAGAGGGGGATAAAAAATTTTTACAATGCTGAATTGTTTGTCTGGAAGATTCTTCAACAAAAAACATACAAAAAATTTAAAAATTAAATTTAAAAATTGCAGAAAAATGCAAAAATTCAGCAATAACTAAAAATATGTACTTTCAGGTAAAATATGTAAAAATAAGTACTAAAAGTCAACATTTTTGCCACTAACCGATATGAAAAGTCAATGTCTCGTTGATTCGACTTGGTAGAGTTACGTTAGGAAAATATATTGTTACATAATTATATGGGCTCTAATCATCTCATACTTTTGACGCAATCCTTTAGTTCTTATCAACATTGTTAATAGTTATTTTGCAATTCTTCAAATTTACTATCTCCTTCAAAATTATTATGCGAACGATTCGACCGTCCTATCTCTGTTTTGTAATTAAGTATTTAATACATTCACTAAAATCAATTGTTGGTGCCGGTGCAAACAAGGAATGTTTATTTTGCACAGTTGAGAACTAGTTGGATCCGAGCAAATGAGTCACATGTTTTGAGTCGTTTGAAAAGTGAAAATTTTCGAACACCACTTCCACCATTCCTGACGTGTGCCACGGAATGGGGAACTCCGAAATTTACCCCTAAAATTACAAAATTGAAATAGAACGTCCAAAAAATGTTCAATTTTGTAAAAGCATAAGAAACATTCATTCTGTTTTCTAAGGTATCATATGAAGCATCAAACACGCATTATTTTAGAGTGTGAGTACGATTCTAACGGGAGTTAAAACGTAACATATATTGCGGGTAGCTCAAACTCCTGCTAAGTTTGTTATGCAAATGCGTCAACTACTATTTTCTTCGCCTTTGATACAAACCTATGTGATACATTTCTATCCGGAAATATCACATTTTCAGGCTTTGTGTGAACCTATTGTTTCAACACCGCTTTCTCATTTCCCAATCCATTCACCGAGCATGTGCTGCCTCTGTTCTATCAGTAGTGTCGTAGTTGGATGCGCGGTATCGGCGTTTCAAATTTTGTGGTGTACAAATGGGATTCCCGGCAAATTTCATTGACTTTTCGAGATCCTCTTTTTCTCATTACACTATATGGCTGTCATTAATCATTAAAATTATATATTGATTCATTCACAAACATTACTGGAACGAATCCAAGCGGTACAGCTGCGAGCGAAGCAGGCAGTTTTCGAGTTGCTGCATTCACAATCCTCGCTTTCTCCTCCTTCGTTTCGAGGAGGCAGCAGAAAAACTCTTAATGTCGGGCTCTAGTAAAAAAGTGGGTAAATCCTGTTCATATATATATATATATATATATATATATATATATATATATATAGTAAATTACTTCCTCTAATACATGTAGCCAGATTTCATGTTTTATAGGCCTTTCGATAACGAAAAGTCGATTGACGGCAAAACGTGTGTCTGTCCGTCTGTCGCCTCCAAAAAGTGCTGTTATGAACGAACGTGGATGTCTGTTGCGAATGTGGGGGAGAGAGCAGGAAGCCGTGAGGGAGCAGTCCATAGTGAGGTGAAATGTAATTAATTAAATTGAGAGAGAAGGTACTTTTCGAAATAAATATACGTGTTATACAGTAAAATCTGTCTAAACCGGAACCTGCACAAGCCGGAAACCTACCTTAACCGGAAAATGTCGGTAGCCCGTGAAGTTAACAAGCATTTTGCACAGAATAAAACAGAATCTCTCCATCGTTGAAATGGAACAGTTTTTCATGTCCTGCAGGAAAGAAGATCGTTATGAAGAATTCCTATGAATTTAATGCAATTGACAGAGAGGCACGAGGTATTCTTAATGAACTGAATGTATTTGTTTTAAATTCTCTATCCCTGTGACACGCGATTTATTCATGACAGCCGGACATTGAAGGAGAGGGCTTCAGCTATTACCGAAGATTTCAACCCCGCTTCTCTTTCCAGGCGTAGGCCATAGTGGAATTCCATCTCTACCGACTTTGATCGTGGGAAAGTGTACGGGATAGCTTCTATTCACGTGTCCCGCTGCTCTGCGTTGAAAACCATAACCCCTCGATCAGATTCGCTGATTGTTCAATGCCATGCGAATATGAGAAAATCAGAGTACTTTTTTAAAATTCATTTCTGCCTTTTCGAAGGTTGTTGCACTGGGTTGGGACCCATTGTGCGTGGAAAATCAGCAAACAGTCCGAATACAGCCAGTATGGTGTGTATTTTCAACTCAGAAGCTATCCATAAACACATGTTAATTATTTTGATAATTATAATAAAGTCATACAATATACTACTTTAAGGTCAGAAACGTCAATTTCACGAGGGTAATAAAATGAACAACTGTGCATAAAACGGAAACCTCCCTAAAGCGAATTTTTTTTGTATCCCGATCTATTCCGTCTTGGACAAATTTTACTGTATTAAATAGATATAATTGGACGGTAAGGTTGCCGGCGGCGTCTGAAAGACGCCGCGCCGTCCCGCCGTCAGAGCGAGTGCCCGTGGGGAGCGCGCGGGGGCGGTGGTGGGGGTGGAAAGGGCAACAGCGCAGTCACGGCGCGCTGCAAGGCAGAGTGAACGACGCACAGCGGGGACAGAAAGCGGAAAAGTTGCCAAAAAGTATTTTCATGCGTGTTTCTCGATTCTGGAGAATAAATAACACCTTTTATAGTTAAATAATGACTTATTTAATTGTTTTACATTCCAATATTTATTTAGATAACATCAAAGTCAAAACTTTTATCGTGTGACTCTTCTACAAGAAGTGAATTTGTACTTGAAGCTATTAACATTGGTGTCACTTCTAGGTCCAATGCCTTTGTGATAATATTTCTCTATTCCATTTGTGAAATCAATGGGTCAGATGCAATTAACAGCCTGGGACGCACTTTCTTTTTTTTCTTCCAGGTTGCACTTTTCCTTCCGTTTTTCCTTCCTTCTCAGTGTGTTTAATAACGTCATATAGATCCCTCCTTGTTAATAAACTTTTCATTGGGCAAACTTCGATTAATGTTCTGAAAAATAGATGCATGTTAGAATCAGGTGCAGTTAATATCATAGCCCGGAAATGCCCGCAAGGGAACTAAAAGACAATATGGATTTAAAAATGTCATTCCTTTTACACGTAAAGTTTCTATTTCGAATTACTAAATTATTATTTCGTGAATATGTTGTTTAGAAGTACAGATTTAAAGTACACATCTCCAGGTATCATATCCCATTCACGTGCGATTCTGCTAGTCGAGAGAGCAAAAATATTTGCACCGAAAAACACACCTCTCTTCTTACTGCGCGAGCGAAGAAGTGCGCTGCGCATCACTTGTGCAAGTTCAAACTTGCACTGAAAGGAGTGGCGTGATTCCCCCTTCCATTCCTGATCGGGGAACGATGAAAGAGTCATTTTGCTACCCCTTTCATGTGATATGGAGCATCTGAAGGATATTTTGATTTTGGACTTTTTGCCAACTTTCCTCTTCTCTGGCCCCACTGTGCGA
Source organism: Teleogryllus occipitalis (assembly GCA_011170035.1). Lineage (NCBI taxonomy): Eukaryota > Metazoa > Arthropoda > Insecta > Orthoptera > Gryllidae > Teleogryllus > Teleogryllus occipitalis. The sequence continues at coordinate 11,211 of BLKR01015920.1, forward strand.
CGGTGGCTTTGCCCTTAATTTTAACCGACAGGGCGCGCAGGTGGTCTGAGGGACCCCAGAAACCTTTAATATTGTGATTGCAGTTTGGCCGCCAGTGACCACTGCTTCCAGGTACCTTTTCCTTCCACAGATGTGAGTCACACGTCTTTTGAGACAGCGAGTATTGTTGTCCTTTCTAGTGGTGAGACATTCCAAAACGTGGCACGGGTCTCATAGACCACCTGCGTGCACTCGTCCAACGGCTTTCGTTGAGTACTTTACGCGACTTAACAAAACATTAGTGCCAAATATGCAAAAAAGTGTATTTGTTTGAAGCATTCACAGACAGTTCGTAAAGGAAATGCACCGAAGGAAAGATGTTAGATATGTAGAATATACCGAATACAAAGAAAATATTTCAAACTATTTCATTTTTTTCAGTTTTGTTAATTTGCATACCAACCAGTAAAACCGTATTCAATTATTTAAAAATAATCTCATTATCAAAAAAATATCCACATTTTTCTCGTACACTCATTTGATAGAAATTATAAGGGAAATTGAATTAAGAGAAATGCAAGTAGAATGGTCTGAGAGAACTAGGCGCGTGCACTGAAGTTACAGAAATAGGCATGTGTGCTGCCGGGTTAAACAACTTTATCTGTTTACACTGCAATGATCAGGTACCCTCAAAATAAAATAAAACATCTTTATTACCGAAATACCATATTACATCATTGACCGCTTCGTTGTAACCAACTAAGTCATTTTTCATGTTCCAAAACGGGAAATTCTCATTAGAAGAGAGGTCGAGGCTGTGGCGGGTGGTTGAGTTGCCTGAAGCCTCACAGACTTCCACCTTTACGACGGGCAGCGGTGACGCTGCAGTGGATAATTCAAGTACATATCCTGCTCCGAGGCTGCGAGAGCGCACTGCGAGGAAAACCAGCCCGCCCCTGCGGGCAAGTGGAGGCAGAGCGATGACAGAGGCGCAGCGGATAAGCAAATCCCAGGAGAGAGCGCCGGGACTCACACAGGTCTGTGCTGCGAAAAGAGGCCAGCTGTGCGAGAGCGAGAGGGAGCTTGGGGAGGTTAATGAAGGGGCGGTGGCCGAATTAGGGCGTGGGGTCGTGCCGGAATGGAGGGGAAAGTGATGGACTTTTATAAGACACACTGCACTAGATACTCGTTTTGGAGACCGAAACATACTTATAATAAATGTTGCGAACTTGTAGGAGATGAAGAGGGGTAGAAATGATCAAAGTTTGCTAATTAACGTATAATGGAAAATTTCACTAACACTTTTATGAAGCAAAAGGCTCTGATCTTCAGGCGCAGATGCTCAGCATGTTATGTTTTGATACGCCCAAGGAGTACCTGGCGAAAACACCTATTAATTCGGTTTGCCTAACAGATGAAATTGACACAAGTGTATCTTCATTATCTCATATTTTCCACTATAAAACCACTGGCAAACTTTGATGATTTTCAGTTTAGAAGCGTGTAACATTATTTCTGTGGCATCTGTATTGAACTAGAATATCTGGGTGCCAGATATGGATATTGCAGTTCCGAAACTATAATACAAACCTCGTTATAATCGTGATGAAAACTCGGATCTCCAGTGTAATATCTAAAAAGGGCTGTGTGTATACCTGGAAATGGAAATGTCTTTGAAATACAATACAGCGGTCAGATGATTAATTCTTTCCTTAATGAGGCACCGACGACGCTGACTCAGGCCAGGGTGGAGACAAACGCGCGCGAGAGCCAGAGAGAGAAAGAGAGAGGGAGGGAGGGAGGGAGGGAGGGAGGGAGGGAGGGAGGGAGGGAGCGTTGGCGTCCGTGCGGAGGTAGTACAAGGAGTCGGCGCCTCCCCTTCCGTTCCTCCGCCTCCCAGCCCGTCCGCTCTCGTCCCCTCCCCTCCCGGACAGTAGCTCCCCTCCCGCCCCCGCCCCTCCCGTCCCGCCCCCTCCTGTCCCTTCCCGCCCCCTCCCCTCCCGTCCCGCCCCCTCCCTTTCCGCCCCTCCCTTCCCATCCCATCCCTTCCCGCCCCTCCCTTCCCATCCCCATCCCTTCCCATCCCCTCCCTTCCCATCCCATCCCCTCCCGTACCGCCCCTACCTTCCCGTCCCCTCCCGTTCCCTCCCTTCCCCTCCCGTCCCCTCCCGTCCCCTCCCGTCCCCGTCCTCGTCCCCCTCCGTCCTCCCGTCCCCTCCGTCCCTCACCCTCCCCGATTTCCCCACCGCTCCCCTACCTTCCCCGCCTGGCCCATCCCCTCCCCTCCCTCCCCCGCCGCCGCGCACGAACGCAGCCACGACGGCGCCGGGCTGCCCGCGCGCCACATTAATCATCCCAAGCGGCGCTCAGGCCTGGACCCTCCCCCCCCCCGCCCCGCCCGCTCCTCTCAGCCACAGCGCCTCTGTCACTCACCCCAACCCCCGGCCCACCACCCTCTCCCCCGATTTCCCACTCCCCTCCGCTTCCTCCCAGGAGGGGAAAAGCGTTTAAAGGGAACACAGCGAAACTCGAGTTAAGCGCTCAATCAAGGTTCCGCCAAAATTGGCCGGTAACCTTCAAAAGCCTACTGTTACCATTTGGTTGCCTACCACACGCCACATATAAATACTCTCCTTTTCTTTTCCGACGTTTAAAATTTAAACTTTCCCGCCTCTACAGCCATCTATAGACTTTAAACGAACTGTCTGTTTGGCAACATTGCATTCAATTCGATTACTCTGTGACCTACTATGTGTTATGTAGAGCAATCGTCATGACGAAACCCGAAAGATAAGCGTTGGTTATTTTAGTATCATCATGGTCCTCATTACATCATGGTCGTGAATCATACAATGGTTATTAAAAATGGAGATTTTTATGTTCTAGTAACTCTGAATAGTTTCAATTCATGTAAAGAATAGTTTATTTACTCTCATTTTACGAGACTGTCATTTGATGGCTGCAACCCGTTGGATAATGATACTCATTACGATACAGGTTTCATTATGACAAAGATTCTTGACCAATCACAGAGAAGCTTAGAAACCGAGTATTGGTACTTAATTAATTATTGAGAATTGTTATAATAAATGTTTCTTCCGATTCTGTACATTAAAATTCCATTTAGTGCTATTTATTCTTCTGAGTTTTAATTTCTTTTATTAGTAGTAATTTTTTACGGAAATACTATTTAAAATAAATCGATTGGCAGGTCGCCTATCGATATTCGTTATTTTTATTCATTGATTATATTACACGACCGTCCTAATTATACTTTATAGCAGCCATTAATTGGCCCGTCACATAAAGGAATTAAAAAACAACAGAGAGGTTATTTTGAATATAAGAGTAGTAAAGACGGAATTCTAATTTTGCGGTCTTTAACATATTTCATTAATGGAAAAAATCTCTATCTTTAATATTTATATTGAAGACTCCGAAAAACTTTTGAACATATGCAATTTTCTAAAAATCGGGATTTTTAACGAACAAGAAACCTGCACCATTCTATTAAACGTTCTTCACAATATTCAACAACAAAATTTAATAAAAAGACGATCGAGCTTTTTTTAAATTGGAAAAATGTCCGAAGGGCTTCATGTAAAGTACTCACAGAGTTGAAATATCGGCTTCAAATTCCAGAGGCCGTTACATCAGTTAGCGCTGTTAGGGAATATTAATTTTGGAGAAAATCTGCTCAACGGTTTAGCTCTAGCCAGGTTCCAGACGGACTGATTGATGGACGGACGGACAGACGTTTTGCCGTCATCCAATTTTTCGGTAACAAGAACCCACAAAACATGGTTTCTGGCTACAGTACGTGTTAGAGGATTAAATGTTTTTTAAGTTTAGCAACTGGATTTATTTACTTTTCGTTACCAGGGCCCTCCAATAAGTTTTTCTGCTAAAAAGTTGCAGATTTTTGGCGCAATATAACATACCTTTCTCTCTACTCTGTGTAGGGAGAAAGTCAAAAAGGGATCAGTTATTGAGGTGGTCGCTTAATGGAGGTGGTCGTTTAGCTGAATTCACTAGTATCAGGCTGTTTACCAGGTACTACTACAAAAAGCTATTAATTACGATGAACACCTTTGGAAAATGTGGGTTACACAAGAGTGATGTTGAGTAGAAGAAGGACTTTTTGTTGAAATTATGGCCCCTTTCATGGAACAGTGTTTCCGCCATGTGAGTCCTTCCAGCGCCTGCCGACAGAGGACACCACAAGAGGGGCGGCGCCACGCGACTACCGACACCTAGCGGCTCAGCCGGAACTGCTTGTGGTCATCCGCGTTCCAGACAGCGCTCACCTTCCAATTTAGCGTTCGCCCCGAGGGAAATCTGACTAGTACCCGCGAAATACACAATTTAGCCCATAATGCAGTGCGGCACCAAGAAGCGCCGTAGTTTTCCGTGGTTTCTCCGATCAGCGCCGGGCGAATGCCGGAGCAGTACCCTAAATAATGGGCCACGGACCGCGCGCGATCTTTCCTTCCTCTTCCTCGTCCTATACGCACGCTCTTACTCTAACATGCACTACACAGCCACATATTCCTGGAGACCGGTTGAGAGCTTAGAGCTTGTCCCGGCTGGGTCGGTGCCATGACCGTATAGTTGTCATACCCACTTATCAGAAATCAAAAAAGAATATTCCAGAATTTTGTACTAGTTTTGGACTAATTTATACCCAAATTAAAAATGTTGAACCGATACACAACATCAAAATAAAAAATGTATAAGAATGGGTGCGCTAACTTAACGTTAAGTTAGCACACCCACACAAGAAAAACACATGAAATTAAAAAAAAACAACTAAAAATACCAATTGATTTACGTAAACAAATAAGTTTTACATGTAATTTAAACATATATTTCTGTCGTTTCTGAAAATGATTATAAATACTGGCAATTACGTTTCAGCATATATATTTTCATTTGCTTTTATGATTATAATTCATCAATTACGTTTTCACATCTACATCTATATTCCATATCTATTTTCTAGCGTCTCCGTACGAGAATTCTGACATGTTAAACTCCGCTTAAAACAGGAAGTCCCTTCATGGTTATGAGTTGACTGATCAATTTCAAATCTTTCTTTATGAATACAATAGAAGAAAAAATATAAAAAATAGTAAGTTTTATAATGTCACAATTTATTGACAGTATTGGAATAATATATAAAACTCCTCAAATATAATACACGCGAGTCTACAAGTATTTTATTTTGTAGTTTAGATTTTTTTATTATTTTCAGTTATAATGTGAAGAATGTTTAGGAGCTGGAACTTTAAAAGATAAAAATGTATTTTTTGTGGAAAAGTGAGCGATGTAGACCGGAAATTTCCAAGTAGGGGTCGGAAGTAGACAGGGCTTTGGGTGCATGGCCGGGCTGAGCATGGCAGGAAGAAGCAGGGAAGAGAAGGGATACAATGGAAGAGGTAGAGGTAGGACTCGCTGCAGGGCATGAAAAGATAGCATTCCTCTTTCTGCCTAATAATTTACTGTAATAAACTGTAACTTCAGCTAGTAATAAAAATAAATTTATTTGGCGTTATTGGTTCAGTAGTCCGACATCGCCGGCCAGCTACCGCTGTCCCCCTTTCCGGAGCCTAGTTAAATTTCCATGCTTGGGGTAAGAGCGACATGAGGTGAACATGACGTATTCTCTTCACCGTAACTAGCAAGATCCGCCTGCCTGAGCTTTTCTTTGTCACACAGCTAAAGAAACTATTTTTAAAAAAAAGATACAACTCTTATTTTTGCCTCGACCGGGAATGGAACCCGGGAGCACAGTCCGGGCAGCTAGTACGCTGCCCATGAGCCATACCAGAGAACAATAAAAATAATTATAATAATATTATAATAATAATATATAATAATATAATATATACATACATAATAATACATGTTATTCATTTTTACGTAAGTTAATAAATACAGCAAATGCTCCCGAATGAGTGAATGATTGGGGTCGGGTGAAGTTAAAGTAATCTTATAACGAAAACAAAAACCGAGATATGTTACATAGACAATGCAATTTGTACCTTGTAACAGTTTTACAAACCATCAATCTCATCATACATGTAGAAAATTATACAAACGTGTTTTACAAAGGAAAAAAACTAGCTGAAACTACTGTTATGATTACACAAATTTAAAGAAAGAAGTACATAAATAAAGATAATCCTTGATTTAATTTAATTCGGTAAATAAAAATTTAATTATTTTTCATAACTGACCATGTATCTTTTAATATACTTCTTGAATATTCCTTGTTTAGTTTGCTAACTTGAGATCTATGTGCAGTTACGGAGTTATATAGTCAAGGGTCACAACTTATGAAATGTTTATAACCTTAAATGGTGTTGACATTCATTTCATGTAAAATAATGCAGCCCTTTCGCCTTTGACATAGATCATTTCTCATTACTTGAAAATTGGTTGTATTTTTATGAATATAGCATAAAATTAGTAAATTATATAATTTTTTAAAATTGAAAATGGATGAAACTAAATTTTAATTGTATATAACTCCCAGCTATAAAAAGTATCCAAGCTTTAATAATAAGTTATGCCTTGGTTGAAACTATTTTAACTTAAACTATATAACGCAGTATTCACTTTTCAGTGTCCCTTTCTTCATTAGCGCCGATTTGTGATAAATCGTGGAGTAATTTATTATTATTTATTATGAGTATATATATTTAATATGACTTTTTCGGCTTTTTTAGGGTTACTATCCCACTATAGTATATCAACTAGTATAATAATATTACGTAATGGTTTCAAATAAAGAAGAAAGTACGCGATTTGGTTTCATCACTACTTCAAATATGCTTTGGATGCAAGTAATAAATAATCTGAATAATTTGATGCATTCGAGTTCCGCGTCGTCGTCTGTATTTCATGTAGAATGTGTCACGGGCGCACGTTCGCTTGATGTTGCCCTTATTTCATAATCTGCTAACTGCTGACATAGTAGTTTGTAGTTTTTGCCTTAATAGGTTTGATAACGGTCTGCCAGGGTACAGTCCGTCTCCAACACAATACATTTGGAGTGTTTTGTGCTGTTGGTTTCTTACAATTGAAACAAAATGGTTGTATTTCAGTAAAGTATTGAATAGTATCTCTACCCCTGTGAAAACTTAAAGTATCATTTTGTAAAGTACTGGTTAAAAAACACACTTTTGGGCTCTATCTGCCTCTGTCTGTTCCCACATGATCTCCTCCCGTTCTTCCACAAAATACTTGTACCCCAACTGTTCTCAACTTACGAACAAAGTTTGTGTTCCTCCGGAATACAGAAAAACTGGGTTTAGGGAATATGACGCATAGTTTCCGATTTATGGGCGATTATAATATTAAATTCCATTAATCTATTTTAAATGTAATAATCTAAAAACTCTATTTTTCTCGCCTTACAACTGCCTGACAGAGGTAGAGAATTTCTTATCCAGCAGTCGAACACTAACAGGTTCTTGTGTCGACGGCGTCCTAAAATTGACAAAATTCATCATCCTCCTTAGCGTATTGTATGTGAAGAGGATCAAGAGGTTAGAGATAAATATTGTAACGTCGTGGGTAAGGATCTACTCCACAAGGAAACAGACACGAGTGGGTATATACAATTAATTTACATTAATTTATGTACACTGTTTACAGACCTCACTCTAAGGTGTTCGTCGGCTACCTGCCGCAGCCCCCCTCTCCTAACACGCGCCTTGCGGCCGCGCCTGCGATCAGCCAAATCGGCCGATTCGCAACTTGGCACCGGGTGTGCCTCGGCAGACAATCTGCCCCGAAGAATCGAGCATACTTCACAGTGTTCAAGACTCGAACACCCACACGTGCCTACAGCACTACAGCACAAGTTTTTACGGTTTTTGCCGCGGGGAAACCAGAATCGCTACCCAACCCAGGGTTTCTGCGACAGCCCTTTTATATGCTCGAGTCACATGACTTCCGCGTCATCTTTCCCCTCACGCACTCGTCTTGAGACGTCTGCTTTCGCCGTTGCAATTTGCACCCGGCACCTACAAGCCCTCTCCCCTTTTGGACTTTCCCTGAAGGGTTGGCCTTTGTTCGGAAGCCTATTTTTGGCTCCCTCATCCCCATACCTTGCGACTTGTCTCTCTGGAGCAGGGAGTCAAGTCTATGACGCTACAATATTACTTTCTCGCTACGGAATAGAGGGAACGTTATGTAATGCTAAAAAGGCGAATTTTTGGTAAAAAACTTATTACAAGGCGCTGGTAACGAAAAAGTGGATAAATCCAGTTGCTAAATTTAGAAAAAAGTTCTTTAACACGTGGTGTAGCTAGAATACCTCTTTTGTGGATTCTTGATGGAAAAACATCCGTCCGTCCATTGTCCGTCCGTCCGACCGTCCGTCCGTCCGTCCGTCCGTCCGATCGTCCGTCCGATTGACCGACCGGCCGACAGACCGACCGTTCGACCGACCATCTGTCCGTCCGACTGTCCGTCTGTCTGCCCGTCTGTCTGCCCGTCTGTCTGTCCGTCCGTCAGTCCGCCCGTCTGCCCCTCCTTCTGTCTGTCCGTCCATCTATCCGTCCGTCTGTCTGTCTGTTCGTCCGTCCGCCTGTCTGTCCGTCCATCTGTCCGTCCGACTGTCCGTCTGTCCGACCGTCTGTCCGACCGTCTGTCCGTCCATCTATCCGTCCGTCTGTATGTCCGTCTGTCCATGCGTCTATCCGTCTGACTGCCCGTCCGTCTGTCCGATCGTCTGTCTGTCTGTCCGTCCTTCTGTACGTCCGTCTGTTCATCCGTCTGTCCGTCCGTGCGTCTCCCGTGAACAATGCTAGCCGCTAAACCGTTCAGTCAATTTTCTCCAAAATCGGTATTTCCCAGTCCATCTGCCTGATGTCGCGGCCCCTTGAATTTGAAACCTATATTTTAATTTTCTATTTTACATAAAGCCTCTGGAACATTTTCAAAATGTCCAAAATACGGCTTCTTCGTTTTTTTGATTTCATGTTTTTATTGGATAGTGTGAATGACATTTAAGAGAATGGTGTAGAACTCATATTCATTGAAAACCCTGATTTTCAAAATTTCAAAAGTTCAAAATGTTTTCCGAGTCCGCATAGAACTAAAATATTAGATATAGAGATTTTCCCCTAAGGAAATAAGGATATAGAGATTTTTTCCTAAAAGATAGATTTTGAAATAATTGTACAATTTTACAATTTTACAAATTTTACAAATTTGCAACAACAGATTTTAAAAATTGTACAATGTACAATTTTTTTAAAAATTAGAGTACATTTGCGTCATTTTGCGTAAAAGCACGGGCAAGAAAGTACGTTTTGCTTTAGAATCACTAGTTTTTTGTTTGGCTTTCTTTTCTCTCTGATATTTGCGTTGTTGGGTCCGCTTAAGACAATGGTATCCAAAATGGAGCCTGTGGCCTCCCGGGGCCTCTGGTTTCGACACATTGTGCAGAGATGCATAGGCATTGGGTGGCGACTGTTGCCCAACGTACTCGACCGCCAGCGCCTGTACTAATGGGAAGCCACCCTCCGCCCTGGCTCAGTTAAGTGCCCGCCACCGTGCGGGATCAGTTTCCAATTCCCCCTCCACCGGCCACGCGGTTACTCTGCGCTCCGCCCTCGCCCCGGAAGCGCCTCGGGGCTCCCGGAAGCGCCACTAGCGCTACAGTTGAGAGCGTAGGCTTCCGCGGCCGGACTTAGCAACTCTGGCTGACCGGAAGACGCCACGTTTCGGTCGCCATTCTGCAACCTGCCTCAGAACGAAATGCCGTGAAGAAGGTAACAGGTTCAGAGCATTTTGCCCTGAGGAAGGTCGCGCGATGTCGGCCGAAACGTTGGCACCTGTGCCTAGAACGCGGCGCCTCCCTGACAGTCAAATACTACTCGCGCAACTTTTTTGAACGTTGACCTTGCTTCCCCTTCCCTTGAGCAATAAACAGTTGAAGGCAAAAGCTTGCAGTGAGCACTCATGACAACATTCCAACCATTAAAACTTCATTGACGCGAAACAGGAGCTAGTTGCTTTCATAGTCGAGAACTTCTGTTGAGCTTTATTACCATTATCTAAAGATATGGCTGAGGCAGGTCCAGGTCCTTCAAGGGAGGTACTTAAAACTCCTACCTAGTGTCGCTGCTGTTACCTACCCAGAGCGATGACCTGGCCGCAGACGTAGCAGGTGACCTGGCCGACTTTATAACTAATACCCCCACTCCGCCCGCATTTCTTCAATCCGTCGTTCAAGAAAAGTTGCACGAGTAGTAGTTAGCGCTAGTATTATTGGAGCGTAGTGTAGGGGTCAATGCAATTGCTCTATTATCACTCATGCATCAAACCTTTCACCTCAGGTGCGGTTGAAAAGACCAAAGATCATAATAAAGATTCACTGCAGTTTTTGTTCTCGTAAGAAAACTCTGGTGCCCGTTCAAAAACGTTTTCCTTTATTCACTGTCACGTTACTTGACACGAACCATTTTTTTAGTTTTAAAGGTTGGTATTGCACAAAGGTTAGTAAAAAATTGAGAGGAGAATATGACAGTGTGTAGCGACAAGTTTTAATTAACGGATGTTATTTTGAAATCCTCGGAACACTCTTTTTCGCATTTCGCGTTATATATTTCAATTTTTTTTCTCAAATGCTAAAAGATAAACTTAATATGTTTAAAACATTTTACCAAAAATTAATCCTTTTTTTTTCTAAAACAAGCGAAAAAAATACCTTTAATTTCTTCAGTCTATTAAGGTAAAGATTTTCAGTGCATAATTTAACCATCGCAAACAACGTCCATTGAATATGTTCTGTATGAACAGATCATAGAATCCAATTTGTTTTGAAAGTCAGTCAACCTATTACGTTCTTCTAAAATTTAACGCTAAATAGGTTTTATTAACTTTTTGAGGCACAAATTTCCAACGCTGTTTGTGCTCGTACTAATGTTGTCTACAAAAGCTATTTGTACTCGCGTCTGGAAGCGGAATACAATTTTGCAGCGCGATGTGAGCTCCTAAACGATAGAGGCGGTCGTGAAGAGGTTACCCCGGAGGACAATTTGTGTCATGTTGCAGCCATAAAGCCCATGCGCTGCCGAAATCTCGTTACGTAAATGGCCGAATACGATGGCTGCATGGTAACACTTCCTTGCGCACGATAATGCAATTCGAAACAATATCAGCACCCGGTGATGGTTATGGGTATTCTGCCACGCCTGAGGTGATTTGCGTCATGTTAGGTCAGCCATAATATTTGTCTCATTGCTGATGGTGCTCGGTATTATCAAAGAGTGTGTTCGTAATATCCCTTCTGAGTAAGCCAGGAAAACATGAAACATCTGTAGAATTGAAATACGTTGTGCGTAGATTGTAGTGGTCATAATTTTTATGGTGAAGATGGAAATGTGTTTTTAAAATATTTTCATTAACATTGTGTTGTTGGAAATATGGTGTCCAACTGCGTCAATTAGGAGTAGGCGACTGAAAGCTTGCAATCTTTATTTCATATTTATTTCAAATAGGTTTTAAATAATTTCTAAAAGATTAATTTGTAAACGTACAACAAAGCCCCATTGCAAAAAACGAACAAAGAAATATATCATACTTCTTTAACTAATCATAATACTTCTTTAATTATGATATAACATTTAAATACGATGTATCATATAACTGCCACAAAACATTTCTAAAATTGTTGGAGTTACTTTCACCAACACTTCTAAAAAATTGGAGTTACTTTCAGTAACATATCATTTTCTCGCAGCCAACGCATTTACGGATTTCAAACTCCTTCACGTCATTGCAGCGCTACGTATAAGAAACACTCGACAAAAGGTTGGCTGCGTTTTACCTACGAGTGCTATGCCTGCCCTCCAGTCTAACAGGCATCTGCTCTTCACCGTTGCAGATTTTAGAATGGAGGTCGAATACCTCGTGGCCTGGTGAAGTCGGCCCACCTCCCCTACAGACCCCTTTGTGACGAAGGAAGGCCTCCTCCGATGAACCGGTCGGCCGACACTGACGCTCCTGAACGCGCCCTGATTTTCGCGCCAATTCAAATCATGTGTGGTCGCGGTTCCCCTCAGGACCCACACATAGCCGTTATGTCTCAATACGTATATGTGCGAGACAGACAAGACCATTTGCCTAAATTGGCATACATTTGCAATATTGTGACTTACGTGTTCAGATTAAAAGGAGTGCATATTTTGTATTTCTAGTATTACACGTCTCCGCGATTACTTGCTACTAGATGTTCAAAAGAACCACAGTGTTACCAACAGGGACTCGTATCTCCACACAGAGACTATAAAACTGCATTCGCAATTATCACGAAGGAGCGCTCGCATAAACGGCCATTGAAAAGAGATGTCGAATAATGAGGCGCCTCCCGCGCGCGCCACGCGGCTAAAGGACGAACTAAGGAGGGGCGCGCGAGGCCACAAGGGGTAGGGAATCGCTGGCCGAGGGGAAGGCGACTGGGCGGATGCAGGAGGCTGAGGGCAATCGGAGATAGCCGTCGGCTGGGAAGCGGGAAAGGAGGAGAGGGAAAAAGGAATGTCTGCTTCCGTACCACGATGCACAAAATGGCGCCATCCTAGAACCTAACACTATGTTTACTTAATGTGGTGTTTAATCTGGGTGACTTGGAGCCACTGATGATGAGGAAAAAATCCCGAAACACGTGCATGGTTGAATTTTGTGCATAGTAAATTTATTTTGTCTACTACTTGTCGTTGATAACTCTGTTGTTCTGAAATTATAAAAAAGGAGAAGTGTCTAGGTTGCGGGGAAAAGAGACTCGGGGAGGGGAAGGAGAAGAAAAGTGAAGGGTAATGGAAGAAAGGGGTTGTGAAGAAGGACAGGGAGAGACGGCGAGGGTAAAGAAAGGTAGAGGGGAGGGAGAGGGACAGGAGAAGGGCCATGGACCAAAGGGTCTTGGAAGCGAAAAAGGGCGTGACATGGGGGCTAAAGAATGGTAAAGGTGACTGCAAAGGATGGCAGAGGGTGGAAGGGGGAAGGTAATGGGGTTGGAAAACGAAAAAGGACGAGGGTAGGACGTCGAGAGGTGAGGGGAAATGGTTGGGAGGGGAAGGCATGGTGACGACTAAAGTCGATTGAGTTTGGAAGGTGGAGGGGAAGGACAATGTGAGAAAGGGGTTGTAAAGGAGACAAGGAGGAGAGGATGTTAGGAGTTAAGAGTGAGAGGACTGGGGAATGTGAAAAGGGGAAAGAGGCTGGGTAGCGGGGAAGAAAGACTGGTGGGGGTGACGGGGAGAGTCGAAAGAGGAGAATGGTGAAGAGGGAGGGCAATGGGGGATAGGAGTTGTAATGCAAGAAAGAAGCAGACTGGGATGGGAGGGAATTGATTGGTTGGTTGTTGGTGATTCCGGTCATATCAACTATTCAAGTCATTAGTCCCGTAAGTGTAATGCATGAATTTTCCTCAGGAAATGGCGGTGATCTTCCCTCGCTAGCGGGCGAGATTCGGAGCCGACCTACCGTCGGCTAGTGGGGTTTCTCCCTAACCAGGACTCTTCCACTAGCGGGGCACCGCCCCAGCCGGGACAAGCTCTACGCTCCCGACCGGCCTTCCGGCATGTGTGGTAGGGTAGTGCATAGTGATAAGTGTGTGAGGATAGGACAAGGAATAGGAAGGAAAGATCGCGCGCGGACCGTGGCCCGTTTGGTAGGGGACTGCTCCGGCATTCGCCAGGTGTTGATCGGAGAAACCTCGGAAAACTATCGAGCAGAGCAACTGGCCGCTAGGATTTTGCTCCAGACAGCGCCTGAATTCGACCTACCTGTCAAGCTGGTGTCGAAAATCTTGCCTCCGTCGGGACTGGAAGATATGACTTTCCGATCAGAAGGGCCGCAGTGTCATCACTTGACGCACTGAGCCCCCTCTCCCGGTGAGGGAATTGAGGTGGTAAGGGAGAGTGAAAGTGGGGAGAGCAAAATGGGCGCGGGAGAGGAAGGAGGAGTGGGGCAAAAGCAGGAGGTGTGTGTGGTGGGGGGGAGAGGGGAGGCGGCGCCTGGAGCGGTGCGTAAATCGCCGTTCGCGCTCGGGGCTTATGAATAATTCGCCTCCGCGCGCCGGCTGCTAATAGGCTGCGCCGACGCCTCCCACGCATTGGCGCGCTGCTTCCTTCGCTCCTTGCAGAGGGCGCTTCTCCACCTCGCGGAAGAAGAATCATACACAGTGGGTGGCCAAATGATTATCACCACTTGTACTTATGAAAATAATATTATTTTCTTTCAACTGTATTTTTTATCATATTTTGTGAACTCTAACATGTGGTATACCAATATGCAGATATTATATATTATGTCTTTGACCCCGGTGAATAAGCTGATAAGTCAAAAAAATTAATTTTATAGGGAAGCAAAAAACAACGTTAAACAAATGCTATAAATAAGGGATTAATGATATTCAAATAAAACCTACATAAAAGTAGTTTTGTTTGAGTATCACCTTCATTTGAATATCATTAATCCCTGATTTAGTTCATTTGAACGTTGGTTTTTGCTCCTGTAAAATTAAGTGTTTATGACTTATCAGCTTACTCACCGGGTTCAAAGATTTAACACCTGAAATAATCAAAGTAATGATAAAAATCACAGGCCGCAGGGAGCTTCAGTTTTTGTAATTTGTGATGCCACCTTTCAATTTGATCACGTCCCTGACCCATTTTGCCACGCTCTCAATACACGTATTAGCACTACAGCCAAAAGTAATCACTTCATTCGACTTTACTCGCAATTTGTACACCAAATTTTCTACAAAGTGCAGAAATGAAACAGCTGCTAAGAATTTGGGTAAGTACTGATAAAACAGGCGTCACAATTACTTTGCAGATGTACCAATATCTCAAGCTAGGCACCAGATGACAAAACAGGTATAAGAAATTGACATAACGAACTTTCGGTAGTATCATAAAGAGCATATACAAAAAGATCATCAAGAATAGAAAAAAATTAAAGTGATCATAATAATTTGACCACCCACTGTAAGAGTATATACATTCCCTTATGTTTTGCTTCTTTACAACTTTTTTTTTAATTTTTCAACTATTTTTTTACATTTTTCACAAATGGCGTGTAATTTTGTTTCAATTCTCGACCCGTTTTTCGTTCTTGTAGATATTTTCGGTTTTGTAAATTAGCCACCACTAGTTACTTATAATTTTGTAAAGAAATATTCTTTAGTTTCAGGGAACCCAGTTTGCAAATGAAAGTAATATTTATCCAACTAATATGTTTTTATTTGGGAAATATTTGGAACCAAAAACATCGAACGCGAATGAACAAATTTTGATTTTCAAATGTAATATTTTTAAGAAGAAGACTTCTTTTCATAATTTACACGTAACAGTCCAGTTACCGGTGTCTTGCCCCCAGTGTATGTGTATTATTTTTTGCATTGTTCAGACTTCATTGGTGTAAACTTTTTGGTTGTGCGACGCTGATGAATCATTAATTCAACTGCGGCATCTCTCTTAATTTGAATCACTCAACAGGAAGTTTTGATTTTGAAGTTAAACACCTCACACGTGCAACAAATATCAACCTGTGGGCTTCCACATCACACATTGTTGACATTTAAAATATTTATAGAAAGATGTGGGGCCAATTTATGCATCTTGATACTTGCTTTTAAACGTATTATACACGGTGCTGATTGTTATTCTTTGATCTAAATATTTGATTACTGTATCGAATAATGACACTCTAAGTTCTAAAAATTTTAACATGTTTTCTTATTACTAATAGTTTTAGGAGGTAAGGCGTGAGTTTTACTCATGTGAGTGTTGCTTCCTGCAAACATCAGAGAGCTTTTAAACGTACGTCAATTCTCGGTTCACCCATCATTGTATGGTATGTAAACGAATAAGTCACACTACGTTCACTATCTTCATTTCGTTTTCGACCTCGACTGATTGATATTTCAGGCGTGTCGATTACTAGGATCATTAGTCCCGTAAATGTAGTGCATATTTTTTTCATCGGGAGGCGGCAAAGTTCTTCCCCCGCTGGATGCCGAGATCCAGTGCCGACCTACAGTCAGCTAGCGGCGACCTACAGTCGACTAACAAATGTTGGCCAAAGGAAAATACAATAACAGAGAGAATGTCATTTTCTTCAACAATAGACAGTTCGTGGATATTAATATCATCTGAAAAGATTTCAAATTGAACGCTTTTATTGCACCACATCAAGAAGTCTTGCAGTACCAGGAGAGGTGGCTCAGTGAATCAACTGATGTCACTGCAGTGCCTCTGACCAGGAGGTCCTAGATTCGAGTCCAGACAATGGCAATAGTTTCGACACTAGATTATTAACTAGGTCGAATTCAGTCGCTCTCTGGCGGAGCATTCTAGAAGCCGGCTGCTCTGATCAGTTTTTTCCGTGGTTTCTCCGATCAACACCAGGCGAATGCCGGAGCAGTACCCTAACAAACGGGCCACGGACCACGCGCGATCTGTCCTTTCTCTTCCTTGTCCTATCCTTACACACACAAAGTAACAGGCACTTCACTAACACACATGCCGGGATACCGGTCGGGAACTTAGCGCTTGTCCCGGCTGGGGCGGTGCCCCGCTGGTAGAAGATACCTGGTTGGGAAGCCCCGCTAGCCAACGGAAGGTCGGTGCCTGATGTCGCCATTCAGCGGGGGAAGAACACCGCCATCTCCAAGAACGAAAACATGCACTACACTAACGGGACTAATGACCACAGTAGTTGACGCGCCCGGAAACACGAAAAAATCAATCAATCAATTTCGATCCAAATTGGACTGATGTCCTTTTGACATAAACGCATTCATTTAATGCGTTGGTAAATGTTTTTTGTGTGTAATTTGTGTGTATTGTAATTGTAATGTAATTTAATGTGTTGGTTTTATATAAATTGCACTCAGCAAAATCATTAAGTAAATTAAAAAAATATTTCAAATAAACTCGTTATCTAGGATAATTGCAATTGATGTTTAAATTGTTGGTTTCTTTCGAATATAATTGTCACAATTGATTAAATTACTATTGATGAAATGCAATATCCTGTGGAAAAATATTTCCTGGCGTTACGAGTTAATTCATGTATTATATAAATTTGATGGTAAAAGTAGATGTTATTAAATGATAAAAATGTAATAAATAAATTAATAATTAAAGTTATATTAATAAAATTAATATAATATTAATAAAATTTAAAATCAATAATTTATATGAATTTGAAGATTAGCACAGTATTTGAAAACAATAACAAAATTGTCTTCATTTATAATAAGAAACGTATGGTATTTTTACTATTCTGGGCATTTCGTATTTTAAAAAATATTCATTTTTGCACAATAGAAATATTAATTACTTCTTCATACACGTCTGTTAGACATCCGGGTGAACATATTTGCAACCCCTCTGACGTGGATTCAGTAATTGACACATTTAAAATCAGTAGATAAAAAGTAGAAGTAGATATAAAATTAAAAAAATAAGCAATTCTGTACATGAATGTACACAATTGTTTCATCAATGTAAAAAAAGACAGTTCTTTGTGAAGTCTCTTCAGAATATACCACTTCCAATGTTTCTACTAATAGCCAGAGGAGTTATTGAAAGGAATTATTTTACACTCAAATATATACACACATTCTTCTAACATTTACGTAAATGTGTGTTCATGTAATGCCATACCACTTGTTCTCTACTCCTAGATGTTCACTGTAGTTTTCAATCTCTTATTGTTTTAGGTGACGGTCGCTGTAACTCTTTTCACGAGTGCAATTTGTTTGTGGGTGAGCCGCACCTCTCTCCCGCTTTGATCAATGGCGGGAGACAGCGTGGGTGAGTGATGCGTGACAATGCCATTTTGTTGCTCTAGTGCCTTTGAACAACAGATAAATTATACTGATTGATTTCAGTGAGCCAAACATGGTCCAACAAAATTAAGTTCTTTCAAAACCTCTATGTATTTAACAGATTTACCCTTTAATGGACAAAGTAAATCATTGCATATTTATTGTGTAGATTACTTGCGGTTGAAAAATAACGAGAATAAAGATTTTGTTTTTTCAAGATTTGCTTACAGTTTTGTACTCCTAAGAAGCGTGAAAAGATATATCTCAGTTTTATAAGCGAATCCAACATTTTTCTTAAATAAAAATTGTAGGACCCTTAATTTTATGAAAAGTAACTCATTGGATGCTTTTTTAGTATTGTGAAAGCATGGAGATGAAGTGTTGAACAAAATCTGATATAGTTTTATGAAATTTATTCCTGTTGCTGTTGAGAAAATTAGCTTCTAGGATATCTGACAAAGGTCATTTACTTTAGTCAAATGGTTAAAAAAGATTACTTTTCTTACATATATTTAATATTACGTTACCGTTTACATATATATAAAAATATTGCGTAACCATTTCTTTATGCCGAGCACTTTCTTCGGCGTGGTTGCTCAGTCTGAGTACAAAGCATCCCTGAGGGTAGTTACTGTCTCTCATAGACTGCAGGGCTGATTTACAGCTGCCCTCCGAAGATGATTTATTTCCCTCCATGATGGAGAGAACTGAAGGAGTTGAGGGAAGATTTCCTCTTTTCATTAGCTCAAAGAGGTCGCAGTTACGGTGTGTTAAGGTGACGCCCGGGGAGGGGGGGTTCTCTCCCTACCTCTCCCCCACGCCCCCGCTCCCTTCTGGGCAACGAGGTGTCCTTTGGCAGCGCCGCCAACCCGGTCAGCAGTCGATTCCACGCGCGTCGGCACGGACGCCAGGGACAACATTGAGAGCCTCCTTTCGAAGCTTTAAGGAGGTTTTGAGTAGCAGAGTGTAAAGGAAGGACGTGATCAATAGGGCATGAAGATGAGAAACAACTTTTGCACGTTTACGTCGAAATGGAAACATATCCATCATATGACGCCCGAGGGTGGGCAAAAATTCTGTACTATTACATTCCCTTACTTTGCATTTCTTCGACTAGAGCTGTCCTAATGGGGAGTTGTCGACAAATGCTCAATATGAGCTTTGAATTGATCTCAGGAAGACAGGATCTTCTGGGTGTTAAAACATGCGATGTGATTGAATGCTCAAAGATTTTCATTGTAATATCTCCAATAAGTCACCAAATAATAGATAATTAGCAATTTTTCTTAATATTTACTATTAATAAACTTCCTATTTTTAATCACGTACCAAAAGAACAAAGAAATAAAAATTTTGAAATTTTCTTGAGAGTCGTATTAGCGTAAATTCACCAAACATGAACAAAAATGCATATCTGCAGTCGTGACTGCTAATACTGATTGGAGAGTTTCTCACCTCACAGCGTCACGTGCTGCAACAAACTTGAAAATGCACGATAGAAGACGAAAATGCACTGTTTCCTTTTTCATTTGTGAACAACAGTAAACATCAGTAGTCATATGGTTGCGAAGTGGACGAGTGATCACCTAAATTAAAAATGAAGTTTACCAACGAAGCGACGGTGGTTGGATTCTTATTCAGTTTGAAAATTAAATTTATTACTTTCATCTTCTTACGCTACCAATTTTTATATAGTTCTTTGGAATGATCGATGTTTTTAAATATCAGTAGAAGAAATGTTAAATCCACATAAATAAATTGAAAACATCTCTCATTCTAATCGTTAAAATTGGTGTTTGTTAGTTTGGTCTGTGTCAAGACCATGCATTGCTGTAGTTACGCCTCTTATCCCTCACTGACACCCCACCCAGTCTCTCCTCTCCACGCACCAGTCTTGGCGTCGCTAAGGGCACTTTCTCTGAAGGCGAGAGTTGCATGGGCTGCTACACGATTTCCCGTTATACTGAAAATCACAAGCCAGAAACCTTAATTTTGTACTCAAAATACTATCAAAATATTAGCATATGATACATCATTTTATTCCTCTTTTCATGGTCTATCCATTGCTGGTGAAAAAACTATAATTCCATTTAAAAATCAAAGATGATTACATTTCTCGTAAAATAAAAATAGTATAGACAATTTCTCTAGGACATATTACTTGCCCCATGATTCCTCATTGTTCAGCAAAAACTGCATTTCGATATCTTCAACCATTTAGGAGTTATGAGGGTGGTCCTTAGTTGATGGGACACACACACACACTCACATCCCTATATCTATATATATAAAAGAAAGTCGTGTTAGTTACACTATTTATAACTCAAGAACGGCTGTACCGATTTGGCTGAAAATTGGTGAGCAGGAAGCTTAGAGCCAGGAGACGGACATAGGATACTGTTTATCCCGTTCGACAGCGTTCCTGTGTGAGAACGCACGTTTTTGCACGTTTTCGCACGTTTTCGCGTGATTTCGCATTTGCGCCTGATAATAAAACAAAAAATGTCGTGTATCACAAGGTACTTAACTGAAGAGAGCAACCTATGCACCAAAATATAGGAACAATAATGAATGATTAATCTACTTAATTTTTTAATTTGTATTTTCTAATAAACAATTTAACTTAATAAATTCCAAAATCTGCTTATTTATTGCCTTTAACAGCCGGTCCCTATGATTACAGCTTTGTATTTCTCTCTTAAAAAAAATCAATTCCAAAAAACGCTCTGCTACGTAATAGATTTTTTAATTATCTATTTAATATCAGAGCGTATTTTTGAAATTCTTCTTTGTTTGAGATAAAAACACAAATCTGCAATTGCTTTATTATCACGAGTGCAACAAGGATAGTACAGTTTCTCACAGTGAGTGCGACGCGAGAAAAAGATGGGACCGGCTGTTAAGGCGGGACAGAGTTCGCCGGGTCAGCCAGTATATATATATATATATATATATATATATATATATATATATATATATATACATACATACATACATACACATATGTACACAAAGCTACGACCACATATTGACATGAAGCCCGCTCAACGACACCCACCATCTACGGGACTGGCGGTGCCGTAACCACCGATTCGAAAATTGCGGCTCTCGGGCAGCAGTTCGGCAACCATCCGCTGCGCGGCGCTGGGGAGAAGGGCCTGTCAAAAGTGATCTAGTGACCGTGGAATTTGGGGGACGCGGTTGGCTGGTCCGCTTCGAACAAGAAACGGAGATGGCGGGTGGTTGGGCAGGGAAAGAGGTTGTGGACGGTCGCAACAAGGGATCGGCATTTGTCGTGAGCGAGGCCTCGTCTCTGCTGTGGCGAGATTTATGGGGAGGCACAGAGAACGTGCTCTTGTAAAGCCTCTTTCATACCAGGCGTCGGTTTTGACGACGGGAATGGCTGCCTGCTTGACGAGTAAGTGCGAAACTTTCTTTTGTTTAGAAACTTACGGTAGGCTGTGAGTTCAAACGTTTACTTGGTGTAATACTTTAATGATAGCGAAATCGACAAAATTTTAATTCAAAGTTTTTTTTCAATCTACAGTGTATGGAAACTTGATTATTTGCTAAATATAATTCCTGATTCTCATGTGGGCAAGTAATTAACTAGAGGTTAAGTTGAATTAAACTTTACAGTGTACGTGAAATTAAATATTTACTTGTACAACACTCTCATGATTCTTATGCGGGCAAGAGAGTAATCCGAAATTAATTTAATTGGAAGTTACAGTAGGGGAAACTGCCGTATCTAGAGGTATATGTACCTAGGGACAAGGCATGTGTTCGAGAATCTTAGAGAGAAATTTCGAATTATTTTTTTCAACATATTTTTTATTGCCGTTTGTGATTATTCAAGTGAACGATTTTGTAGTGTTATAGCTGTTTCCGTGTTTTTATGAGAATTTCATAGATTTGAGGAGTGAACAGTAAAAATTTATGCATTTTCTTTCATCTATTTTGTTATAACTACTACAGAAATTGAAGGAGACCTGCACTTAATAGTCTAGAATATAGTTAATTCGAGGTGTATACTTCTTTTCTACAAGTAACCTACAAATAACAGTACCCCATGTTCAGTCATAATTGCAGATTGTTGCAGCTAGGGACAGTGACTGTTGATGTACGTAGGGGCGTCCCTAGGAACATAAACCTAGTATTAAATTGAGTTAAATTGATTTCAGGATGTAATCTGGCCATGACACGAAGCAAAAGGAAAAAAATGTTTCAACCACCAGCCGAAACTATTAATAGTGCAGTTTTGATTGTTGTTAAATATTGTCATGTCAATTCGTTGTTCAGCAATAGTTCAGTTATATAAAAAAAGGAAACTGAAAACTTTATTGTGCAATATTTAAAAAATGCACTTACAATTATTCACTCATTCAAAATTGATGAAAGTTCTGCAACATGTGGAGTTGATATGAATGACATAAAAGTGAAGCTCCCTGACCCATTTGTCTTCGGTTTTTCTCAAAGGCAGCTAACAATTGTTTCCCACGTTTTCTTGCCAAGTTATAATATGGGTTCAAGTCCTTTCTGTTTAAAAAATACTGTTGATATATGCTAAGAAGTTGACGTAGAGAACAGAACATAAGCTCCACAACTAAACTGTGCTTGGTTGGAATTAAGGACAGGAAAGGGGATTTTTAACCTGGGTTGTATAAATAGTGTGTAAAGGAAACAAATACGTGTTAGTGCACTTAATTACAACCTATTGATGTATATCTGTTTCGAAGCATTTACAAACCACCGGTTCTGGTGAATTGATAAAAGCGTAATACCACTCCTCAAAGGAATGCTGTGACTGGACGCGTGTATAAGGACGTTCGATTCGTGAATTCGTATCGAGTATCGAATAGTCGCATTACATTTCTGTTTGTTATTCGCTCTTTGAAGTGAGAATTATTGATTTAGAATCAGAAATTAACAATAATTTATAAACTTCCACTAGATTATAAAATTTCATTGCGATAGAAAACGTTTTTTCCCATTTTCGCAGGGAAAGGTTCTTCTTCGTATTTAAAGTGAGACATTGGCATTAGATATACACGTTTGTAATATTTAACTCCCTTAACAAATTAATGTCCACACGAATTTAAAATAGTGTTGTAATTTTAGAGAGAACGTACAAAATTGATTTGATTTCTGCTGTGGTCAATGAAGGCGTTGGCAATATAATAGGGGTATACCTACGGCAGTCAGCAACAATCAAGCGCTATTAGACAGCGGGAGAGGAGGCCACTTCTCTATTATTCCCCATTGATTCCATGATTGAATGCTCTCCTTATCACCCCCTCACACGAACATCCACGCCCACGACAATCCACCAATATTCTCGCACGCACAAACACGGTCCAGATTCAGGGCCCCTCAATGCGCTTGGGCCATTGATCTTACACATGTGGAACAAGCGCAGTTTCAGTTTTAAATAGCGATCTCAATCCACCTATCCAATCATGCTTAACAATATCTCCTCCATTTCCTTTGCATCTCTTAAGTTAATTTTCAATGACTGTCCCATTTACTTTTTTGGCATTAAATCCCCTGATTTCTGCTATCCATTGCCATTTCAATAGATATCGTGTAGTATAACCAAAAGCATTGTTCGCTATTGCAGGGTTCACATTTTCCATTTCCTATGTGATAAATAAGATTATTAATGGAAATTTTTCTCAAAAGCACATTTTCGGAAAAAATAAATTTTATGAAATGATTCATTCCTTGTCTTAAAAATGAATTCATATGGTTGAACTTTTTGAATATTTTCAATCTCCAAAAACATTGTGATCCTTTTCGGACAAACGACTTTCATTGCAGAATACTTATTGGATAGTCTGATCAACTGGTTCTCAACAGGTGCCGATCCAGGTAAAAAATTTGGAAGTCTTTTTTCTCACTAGGGTTCTAGGTTTCTTGGAGGTGCTGAAATCGAATTTTATGTCACTACCTCGGTAAATATTAATTTCAGAAAAACAATTGTGAATGAATTAAGATGAAACATAGGTTCTGTTAATAAGATTTTTCTTCAAAAAAGTTCCAATAATTCCTTTTTATATACAGTCACAAACCAATTTATTAAAACAAAATGATTATTCCATTACAATGGTATCTTGAAACAAGAAACAGCGTGGCAACGTTTCAGAGTCCAAGATGTGTTCTTTCAAGTTCAAGTCAGAGTTCAAGTTCACGTCCATCATCAGACCTTAAAATATTACGTCAAATTAAGATAAAACAAGTGTGTTTGACAGTATAAGGAATTCACAACAAATTTACAATGTTGAGATGAAATGTACACCATTGCGTTGTGTTAACTGTGAAGGACACCACGCGGCTAACTCATACAAGCGCCCAACTTTTCTGAAGGAGAGAAGATCCAAGTAACAGAGAAAGGCTTATCGAAGCACAAAATATGGGTACCTGGCGAAGAATTCTGTAGATCTGACTCGGTCCTTCTCCAGTCCCATGGCCAAGACGTTAAAGCAACAAGTCACCAAATTTCACCACCTGATCCCCCAGTAGCCCACTTATCTTACCAGGTGTGTCCTGTAGACGTCTCTGAGGAGACATCGCTAGGTGCAAGGTGGGAAAATAGTATTTTCAAACAAATACAAGAAACACGTCAAGAAAGCTACAGCTTTCAGTCAGCTACATATAATCATTATTCCACTTCTAGTCAGCCCCGCATGAACGTCGACGTCTTCCATCTTATATTCTCAGATGAATGATGACTTTTGCAACATCCACCCACCTGCTCAGTCACCTCCCTGTCGCCCTTTCGTTCAGAAGCTGGAGAAAAGGAAACAAGGGGGGGCTACAATACCACGTAACTAACCTGCAAAGCTGTTTCGAACCAGCAATTTTCCTCCCAGTGGGAGTAGTACTCAGGTCCCTTGAGTGAAATTAACATCAGCCGTACCACTACGCTATAGAAACGCCGTGAGGTTGGAACTCGGGCCAACGCTTAAAATGTAATTGTCTCAACCCAATATATCTATGATGTAATTTTTGCACATCCTTCATTATTGTTGGTGATGGAAATGCCCACAGACATCTTTGGGGTACTTCCCGAACTTTTCCAAGAAGCATCATTTTTGAATCGGTCATCATTTTGGAGTTGACCATTTTGGAATCGACCATCATTTTGGAATCGACCATCATTTTGGAATCGACCATCATTTTGGAATCGACCATCATTTTGGAATCGACCATCATTTTGGAATCGGCCATCATTTTGGAATCGGCCATCACTTTGGAATCGGCCATCACTTTGGAATCGGCCATCATTTTGGAATCGGCCATCATTTTGGAATCGGCCATCAATTTAGAACGAGTTACTAACCAACGTGGTCATACTAAATACAGATAAACCAGCACATAAGGAAATAACATGAAGTTCAAACTGTATTTCTGCAATTTTTGAAGATTGAAGGTGAACGTTTGAACTATCTACATCTTCGTACACCATGTTCATAGAGGCACGCTTGGCAGATATGGATTAAAATAATACATTATTTAACAAATTTGTGCTCGTTAGCTGCATTGCAAACCGAAGAATTGCGTTTCAGATTGCAAACTGATATTAAGTTTATTTACGAAGGTCAATAATGTTTACAATCATCTTTCTTTTCGAATTTCACTTTCCTTTTTACAGTTACTTTCTTTCTAATATTTCAAAAACCAAAATGTGCCGTTGACAAAAGAAGTATAGTTTGCAAAAACATCTGAAAATGTAATATTTTTCTCGTTTTCACGATAATTTTCCTAAACTTCTCAAACCTGAAGAAAGTCGATGAGATGTCAGAGGCAATGTCGGGACCCTCCCTTTCGTCTTATTCTTCTTTTTACGTAGATGTCTTCTTCTGTATCAGAGCGCCATCTCAAAGTGAATATATGCGATCCATGTCCTCTTAAATTGATTCTGAAGGCACGGCCCATTGTAATGGCGACAGTTGATACTGGGGCCCAAGATGGCTCACATTGCACACCGAGAACCTTCTCTATCAACGCTTTGCACAGACCGTGGTAATCGCCGCCTCCCATCTTCAGTGAGCGTGAGATAAGAGCTGTCCCACGCCTCTGGAGGCCAGGCGAGAAATATCCCATTCCTACTGCTGGGCTGAAAATGCCCGGTAAAACTGTCTCCCATTCGTAACTTAACGGTTAAAAAGCATCTTTCAACTCTGGATCATTTAGTGGCTTTAGGAACCTAGACCTCCTTCTCTTTTGCGCTGAGGAAACAATTCGGGGCTATCTTCTTCGACATCAAACAGCATACGACACTACCTGGAGGCTCGGCATCTTACGTACCTTACACTTGTTGGGTTGTAGGGACGGCTGCCCCTCCTCCACACAGACTTTTTGTCCAACAGAATGTTTTGTGAACGCTTGGAAGAAAAGTTTTCCAGTAGTAATTTCTTGGCAAACGGTGTTTTTCAGGGGACTGTTCTAAGTGTCACTCTTTTGGACCATCGCTATTAACTCCATTGCATCTGTTCACGAACCGATTAAAACCTCGCTTTTTGTGGACGACTTTGCGGTTTTCTGTTTGTCCAAAAGCATGAATGACATCAAAAGGCAGCTTCAACTAACCCTCAACCGAGGGTTAAAGGGGCGAGGCTACGGGATTTTAATTTTCTTTGATTTTAATTTTCTTTCCTACTGCATGCATTTTTGTAGAATATGCAATCTCCGTAACAGCGTGGAGTTTTTTCTAAAGAATCAGCAACTTCCCTTGGTTGAAAATGCTAGATTTTTGAGACTCACTTTCGAGATATCAATGACAGAGCGCCATCATAACCACAACTCGCAGGCCAGATGCGTTCCTTCTCTCAACCACCTACGCACGATAAGTGTAATTTCGAGGGGATCAGTCCAGCGTTGTCTTCTGCAACTCAACAGAGCACTCGTTTGCTCAATATTAGATTATGACAGCGTAGTATACGGAGCAGACTCCTTCACAACCCTTCGCCCATTAAATACCACCAAAAATGACCCATACATCCTGGCGCTTAACACACCAGTCACATTGAGAGGATCTTGGCCATCTCTGAGTATAAGATACAACACTTTGCTTGCAGCTTCAGGCGAAAAACTCTCAGGTCTCCTGAATCATCCTACCCGCCCAGCTATCCTATTTTCTAACAACCATTCACAGTATGATCTCTGCGAAAACCTCCAGGCACCCGTTTTTGAATACTGCTGGTGAACCTAAATATTAACCTCCCTTCTCATCTGAAACTCTCCCGCTATCTCCCCCTCCGTGTAAACTTCTTTATCCCGCCGAACACCAGACGCCATTCACCCTCGAGAGGCAGCGCCTCTAAAAGTTTCGCGAGCTGCAGCGAGGTGCAAATTTGCTACCAGCTGCGTTTTCGTGGAAATAACGTTATTATAAGGCTTTTCTCTCAGAAAGAAGGCTAATTGTTTCCTCGTGAACATAATTTATTCAGATGTATAATTTTACAAAATTTATATTTAGACGAGTTACTAGGGAAACTGAAAATTCGTAACATTTACAAAATTGTATATACAAAATCTGTGAATAATATTACTCTCTTAATTGTGAATTGAGAAATTATAATTCAAAATGACTTGATAACAAACGTCAAGTCATTCTGAATCATAATTTCTTACACGTGCACTGGACTATATTGTTATTTTAGAAGGTTATTTACAGACAAACATTTGACATCCATTAGACTTTGTGGATGTGAATTTGTTTTTCTCTCTGCCACAAATGACACATCTCTTTTTTTCGTGATGGTTTCCTCTTCACGCATTTCTTCAAGTCTGTACTTGCAAAGCATTGCTACGATATCAGTATGTACGGTGTAATATACGTAATATAGAGTTATGTAATGCTGCGGAAAATCGATTTCGAGATTTCAACGGAAATGCACGTTTTCGGGGACCACTGATACCGGAAGAGTTTTATCAAAACATCCGCCTGTCCGTTCGTCCGTCCGTCCGTTCGTCCGTCTCAGAACACTACTAGCGCCTCAACCATACGTCGGAACTTTTTCAAAAATGAATATTCCGCAGACTTCATTAGATTTATCAGTACATGTACTTTAAATAATGCAGTATAAATAATGTCCAAAACTCAAGTTTTCTTTGAATACGAGCTCAAAATTCCGCATTTTCAGAAACACTTAAACGCTATTTTCTCAAAAATGGCTTCAATTGTTTTTCAAAGTTTTTGAACAGATAGTGATAATTGCACTGTTTAAGATGACATAAAATTAATTTTGGTGAAAGTTTTTGTATTTTCAAAAATTACACAATTTGTTTCAATATCTCTCACGCCCTTAATATCCACCTCTCCAGAGAGCGTCAACACCATTTCACTTGCAACTTAATGTGCTTTAAACGACTTCAAATAAAGTTTTTCGAAATCACAAAAACTTCATGGGAAAAAAACTTCAAATTTCGCATATACAATAATGTTTAAAAACCATTTTCTGAATAACGGCTCCAAATTTTTCAATGAAAATTGCCATTTAGGACGTGGTTTTTCTCTTCTTTGACATTCTTAAAACAATATTTCTGTTCTACTATTAGGAAAGTTGAGAAAAGTTTTAAAAATGTACCATGGACGCCGATAGATGGTAGCTGGCAAGAGTATGGGTCAAGTTCGAATAGGTAGCCCAAACCAAAGAAAATACAGTAGTACGAGAAAGTTTGTGCAATATACAAGTAGTAACACTAGTTACATTCGCGTATACGTACGAATATACAGAGTAATATACGTAATATATAGAAAGTTGTGTATTGCGGTGGAAAATTGATTTCGAGATTTTAAACTGATATACACGATTTAGGGTCCCCTGATACCGACACATTGTTTTATCCAAAACGTCCGCCCCTCTCTCCGTCTGTCTGTCTGTCCGTCCGTCGATCTGTGAACAGTACTAGCGCTTAAATCATACGTAAGACTTTTTTTCAAAATTGATATTCCCCTGTCGAATTAGCTCTAGACAAAGCTTTCAGATTTTGAAAAACATTCTTTAAAATTTGAGGGAATTTACATAAAGCCCTTGGATCATTTTAAAAATTTTCTCAAAAGAGGCTCCAATTTTTTTCTTTTAATTTCTTGTATGAATGGAGTGAAATACTTTCATTAAAGTGGCAAAGGTCCGATTCTCACTGTTAAAACTGAATTTTTGAAAATTTCAACAGATGTTTTTCGGCTTTTTCCTGTAGGTACAAAATTAAAGATTGAGATTTTTCCTTCGAATAAAATTTGTTGTCCACAATGAGTTCTTTTATTAAAGTCATGTACGTTTTTTGAAACTTTTAGTAATTTTCGTGCAATATTATGCAAAACGTATGCAATTTTTACAAAATAACAAAAACAAGATTTATTCAAAAATGGCTCCACATTTTTTTCTCTCAACGTTTCGTCGGAGTAGTGTTAAATGTACTATATAAGATGAGATAAATGTCATTGCTTTATTCTTTTGTTTTTTAAATTACAAAAATGTAATTTCTTTTACTTCTCTCTGACGTCGTTTAATTTACATGAGCGGCTATTTGTTCACATGAATATATTTATGAGTTCACGTACTTTAAATAATGTCACATAAATTTTCCCGAAAACTCAACAGTTTTCTGCGAAAATTAGGTCAATATTCCGAATTTTTAGAAACGCTCAAACGTTGTTTTCTCAAAAACTGCAACAATTTTTTTCTTTAAACGTTTCGTACAGTTAGTGCTAATTATTTTGTTTAACATACTACATCAAATTCATGGGGAGAGCGAAAGCGAACGGGACGAAGGCGAACGGGGCGAAGGCGAACGGGGCGAAGGCGAACGGGGCCGAAGGCGAACGGGGCCGAAGGCGAACGGGGCCGAAGGCGAACGGGGCCGAAGGCGAACGGGGCCGAAGGCGAACGGGGCCGAAGGCGAACGGGGCCGAAGGCGAACGGGGCCGAAGGCGAACGGGGCCGAAGGCGAACGGGGCCGAAGGCGAACGGGGCCGAAGGCGAACGGGGCCGAAGGCGAACGGGGCGAACGGGGCCGAAGGCGAACGGGGCCGAGGCGAACGGGGCCGAAGGCGAACGGGGCCGAAGGCGAACGGGCGAACGCCGAAGGCGAACGGGGCCGAAGGCGAACGGGGCCGAAGGCGAACGGGGCCGAAGGCGAACCGAAGGCGAACGGGGCGAAGGCGAACGGGGCGAAGGCGAACGGGGCGAAAGCGAACGGGGCGAAGGCGAACGGGGCGAAGGCGAACGGGGCGAAGGCGAACGGGGCGAAGGCGAACGGGGCGAAGGCGAACGGGGCGAAGGCGAACGGGGCGAAGGCGAACGGGGCAAAGGCGAACGGGGCGAAGGCGAACGGGGCGAAGGCGAGGGGGGGCGAAGGCGACCGGGGCCGAAGGCGAAGGGGGCCGAAGGCGAGCTTAGTAGTCCGCTAGGCTGCGTAGAGCTGGGTCGCGTGTGAGAGCTGTGGGGCTGTTGCGCTGTGACGGAGAGGGGCTTGTGGATTGGGGTGTGGAGGGGGAGGGGGGCGGATCCACCCGTCAATCCTCCACAGCCGTGACGCCTCGTCGGTGTCGCGCGCCGCAATTAATCTTCATTAGCGCGGGGGTGGGGGGGGGGGCGCGGGCGGACCCTTTGAACGCGACGCGTAAAACGCCGCCGCTGAATTGCGTTTCATTGTCGAGCGATTGTTTTCGCCGCGAGCGGGCGTCGACCCCCAACGCCCTCGGTCATCGGTTCGACGCCTCGCGCCCCTTGTGTGTGGAATAATAGCGTGCGTGTGAAAGTTTCGTTTACATCATCGTTTTTCTGGTATCTGCCAGTGGAAACGCTTTCAAACGATGGATTGAACCTCATTCGAATGCGCTAGTGTAATTAAATGTGGAGAAGTTCCCAGCTTAGATGTTTGTACGTCAAGTGAAGTGGTGGCTACAACCAAGGGTTTAATTCTCGATGAAAATGGAATATTAACAGTTGCATTATGGAAGGAGGGAATCAATGACGAACCTCATGGGAGTTTTTGCAATCTCTCTTTTACTTCATGGGAAGTAAAAGTATTAAAATAGTGAGTGGGAACACGGTTGTTTTCGACAGAAAATTTTTTCTTACCGCAAAAACAAAAATCTTGATAAATCTCCTTCCTACATGTACTAATCTAGTCTAAATCGGCAGAAGTTCTCCTGCGCTCACTCTCGACCTATTTTTCCTCTTTATCTCTCCCTCTCTCTCTCACTTCCATCTCTCTCTCCCTCTCTCTCTCTCCCTCTCTCTCTCTCTTCCCCTTCCCACTTATTTCCTCCTCATTTTTCGTCCCTCTCATATTTCCTCCCTCTCTTTTTTCCTCTTCTTCTTTTTCCCTCCTTCTCTTTTTCCCTCCTCCTCTTTTTCCTCCTTTTCTTTTTTTCTCCTTTTCTTTTTTTCCTCCTTTTCTTTTTTTCCTCCTTTTCTTTTTTCCTCCTTTTCTTTTTTTCCTCCTTTTCTTTTTTTCCTCCTTTTCTTTTTTCCTCCTTTTCTTTTTTTCCTCCTTTTCTTTTTTTCCTCCTTTTCTTTTTTCCTCCTTTTCTTTTTTTCCTCCTTTTCTTTTTTTCCTCCTTTTCTTTTTTCCTCCTTTTCTTTTTTTCCTCCTTTTCTTTTTTTCCTCCTTTTCTTTTTTCCTCCTTTTCTTTTTTTCCTCCTTTTCTTTTTTTCCTCCTTTTCTTTTTTCCTCCTTTTCTTTTTTTCCTCCTTTTCTTTTTTTCCTCCTTTTCTTTTTTCCTCCTTTTCTTTTTTTCCTCCTTTTCTTTTTTTCCTCCTTTTCTTTTTTCCTCCTTTTCTTTTTTTCCTCCTTTTCTTTTTTTCCTCCTTTTCTTTTTTCCTCCTTTTCTTTTTTTCCTCCTTTTCTTTTTTTCCTCCTTTTCTTTTTTTCCTTCTTTTATTTTTTTCCTTCTTTTCTTTTTTCCTCCTTTTCTTTTTTTCCTCCTTTTCTTTTTTTCCTCCTTTTCTTTTTTTCCTCCTTTTCTTTTTTTCCTCCTTTTCTTTTTTCCCTCCTTTTCTTTTTTCCTCCTCTTTTCCCTTTCTTTGAGTTTTCGTTTCTTTCTCTTCATTTCTCGCTTACCCTGTCTGTTTTCTCTCCCTGTCTCTCTCATGCAGCTCTTTTCTACCTCTGGCCTTTTTCTCCCTTACTCTGTTTCTTGTATATCTATTCTTTCATTTCCCTATTTCGTTTCCTCTCCCTCTTTCCCCCTCTATCTGTCCCTCTCCCCTCTCCTCTCGCTCTCCTCTTCTCTCTCGATCCCGCGCTACCGGCGTCTGAGATCATTGTTCTGGTGCACACCAACATCCGTGTTTTGTTGACACTTGATGCCGAAAAATGGATTAACCGCGAAACGTCTGTGTATCAATCAGTCCGTGCGTTGGAACGTCTGTCTGTGGTCAACGCTAGCACGAAAACCATTCATAGGATTTTCTCCAAAATTGCCGTTCTCCAAAGGAAGTCGAAGGAGCGCGAGTTTGAAACGGATATTTCATTTTTTGGGGCTACTTAGCAAATTCTAAAATATTTTCTCAAAATGTTCTCAAAACTGGCTCTAAATGTTTTAATAAGCGTTGCCCTTGGATAGCTTAAGAGACGTTTTAAAAGAATGGAACAGGTTTCATTTTTGTTGAAATACCTAATTTTTTGAAAATTGCATCAGTTCAAGGTTTTCGGCATCTTCCTGCAACTAAAATATTGAAGATACAGATTTTCGTAATAAAATGTTTTCTAATGACAGATCTTAAAATAAGGCCGTGAGCAATGTTTCTAAAATGAGTAGTTTCAATATGAAGGAATCTCAAATATTTTATTCTGGATACACCACGTGTAAGATGAAGTCATTTACTGTAAATAGGAACAACTTTATCCACTTATTATCCACATCGTAATGAGCGCCCAAAAGTAAGAGTTTTTTCGACAAAAATTCACCGTTATTCGACCGACGATTACAATACTTACTCTTTTTACATTCGTAAGGGCGAGAAAGTAAAATGCTAGTATTAAGTTACGTCAGGTTAAATTGTTTCTTGCGCGTCGAATAGAGAGCTTCCACGAGAGGAACAAAATACATTTTATTAACCGGAGGCAGTTATCTTCCATTAGAAATGCAGTTTTAACGAAGAACTAGCGATCCTAACCTTCTGAAAAATTTCATATCTTAGCTGCGGTCACCTTTTAAGACAACATTGCTGCTCCTGCAATTGTCAATATTTTATCTATGATTTTTTTCTTAATAAAATATAATATATAAATGATGAGTTTCACTTATAAATGTGGAATCTCCAAGTATCCACTGTATTTATTTTAATTTATCGCTGCGGATACCGCGGTTGAGAGAATGTTATGTAATGCAGCGCGAAAAAACGACGAATTTTCAGCAGCAAAACTTATTACAGGGCCCTGTCAAAGAAAAGGTGAATAAATTCAAATGCTAAATTCAGAAAAAGTCCTCTAACACGTGGTGTAGAATCCATGTTTTGTGGATCCTTGATAACGAAAAATCGATTGATGCAAAACATCTGTCAGTCCGTCTGTCTGTCCGTCTATCTATTCGAATGTCCATCTGTCTGCGAACAACACTAGCGGCTAAACCGTTCAACCGATTTTCTCAAAATTGATATTCCCCAATCAATATGGCTGATGTTGCGGTCCCTTGAATTTGAAACAGATATTTTAATTTTGGGGAGTATTTTACATAAAGTCTCTGGGACGTTTTCCAAATTTTTGAGAAAACTGCTCCATAGTTTTTTTTATTACATTTTGATGTTAGATATTGTGAA